>OMNZ01090301.1:0-11522 GCA_900303255.1 Lesueurigobius sanzi | reverse complement strand
TAATGTAAATGTCCAGATAATGAGGGGAGTGGTGTTCTTAGTGTCACGTTCTTGAATTTGGGGCATCTCTCTTTAAGAACAGTTTTGTCTTCTTAAGAACGCTTCGTGAATCAGACATAAGTTTCTCCTAAGTTGTACTTAAGAACTTTTTCTTAGGAAAATATTTGTGAATGAGGCCCATTGTCGTCAGACTAAACAAAAGGTAAACAAAAGTAGAGAAAAAAGCTGTTGGACAATTCCATTAGCTGCCGGGTCAACTTTACATTTAAAACATTTCCATTATTTTAATATTTTAGAATGCACCTAAAGCTGGACACAGACTAGAGGATTTTTAGCCAGATTTTTAGTCTTAGGAGGCGTGGCTGAATAAAAACTTTCTCTCATGGCATGATCTGTGGTGGGACTCCTCATGTGTGTGTGTGTCCTCATGGCTGTCCTTAAGTGTGTTTTGTCTGTGCACAGATCTTGAGTCTCAAAAGATTAAAAATCCTCTAATGTGTGGCCACCTTAACTGTGTGCTGTAAGCTGAATTGTGGTGTAAATTTTCACTCTCACAAAAATCCACCTTGAAAGAAAAGCTTGGGCTCAGTGGGGTGGTTCGGTCCAATCGGGTGGTTCCCCTGGTCCTGCAGCCTGGGACAACTGACCCTGATGACGGCCCTGTGTGGCAGTATAGATCTTGGGATTGGAGTGTTCCACAGCTGTTCGCTCTACTTTTAATGATATTGTTTTTATGTTAGTCTGTGGACAGTGTTTGCTAGTACCCCCTAACATGGCCAGGTTTTACTCAATTTGTCAAAAACAAGCAGTTTCAGGAATACTATTCAGCAATGACTTAAAAAAATGAATCCTGCTACCCTCACTGAACACGAAACACTAAACGCTACACTCACAGAGAAAAACCCTAATACATGAGGTAAAGTGTCGTACCGAAGTGAAACATGTAGTCCCAGCACTGGCAGAAGACGCTCCACGGTTTGGGGAAGATCTGGTGGAGCCACTGGGGCATGGCCATGGTGAGCAGCGTCATCACAAACATGGTGTTGATGGACTGGATGAAGCGCTCCGTCTCCTCCGGAACGACAGGGTCCAGGCATCCGATCCGGGACTCGAACAGCACGGAGGAGATGCCTGTTGAGAGGAAAGGCATTGTTATTGGCTGTATAGTTTATATCAAGCCGTGGTAGAAGAAACAGTGGTGGTATGTGGACGCTCAGCAGCTCCAATTAAATTCAGTTCTCATTCAGCCATGGTTTACACTGCAAAAAACACCAATTATATTCAAATTAAGTATATTTGACCTTAATTTGAGTCATTTAAACTTGTCAAGTAATAAAATCTGCAAGTAGAATAAGTATTTTGCTCTTAAATGGAGTATATTCAGATTTCAAATCTAACTTTAAGTGTGATGGGATGTTTTTCTTTGTTGAAAACAAAAGACTTTCCCCACTGGCACATTTCTTTGACTTCTTATTTATTAGATAACAGCCCTGGTAATTACCTGGTTTGGTCCTGTTACAAATCTAGTGGTACTCTGGAAGCCAAATATATACGACTTGGCAACCCTGTGTCTAGGGATCATTCTCATTTCTGATTGGATAATTGCACTGAAAACCAAAACAAAAAATGTAAACACAAACAACTTTTACATCACGTAAAAAGTTGTGTAACTTTTTGTAAATGTGAATAAATCAAGATTACAATAGTTAGGAGTGATGATGTTAACCTACTTTTATCTTGGGACACACTACTATAGACCTACTATAGACTACGGTTAGAATTTTTTTTTTAAAGGGAAAATGTGTTCCCCATATTTAGTGAGGTTGAATCTATAGTATTTGCTTATTTCGGTTTTATTAGTGAGGTTAAGGAAACTGGTCTGAACTCTGGAATATCCGGTCGGCAGATTGATGGGAGAACCAGAAGGAAACCCACCAAAACTTTGGGGGCAAGCAAACTCCACTCATAAACTCAGTAAATGAAGAATACTGTATCTGTTCAATACCTTTGTCTATATGAATTTAGTATTACAGAAAGGAAACTATCTTGAAAAAAAGCAGCAAAGCAGAAGTAATAATGGCAGTACTTTAAATTTACAGGAATGACAAGAGATTCTAAATGGACTATTCCATGACACAACCTATCAACGCTGAATAAAAGGCTGCTGCTCCAGAGCTGTCTTTGTATAGCCAGACACCAAAACAGAGAAAAGGAAGCGGTGAAAACAAAAGTGAATAAAGGCCATTGAGAGAATTACATAAGAGACAGTAAAAGGTACAGCATACAGTGTGTGTGAATGTGCGGTTTGGCACGGCTCCATTTGGTAATAAAGATCCTAAAGTCATTGGGGATCCTGAAGTCAGCGGAGGGGATCGGTGTTTAGTCTGCACCGATATGGGAAAGGAAAATCCAAGAGTAGGGCATTATACAAAGTGACATTTAACACCGGTGATGTTATTTTACCTTAGTGACGTATAGTATTAGCGCGTGCAGCAGAGAACTGTTCCTTCAGTCAAACAGCTGGCCGTAATTACCCGCTAACAGCACAGTGCGGAGGTGACGCAGTGGGACCATCACAAAACCAGCCTTATGATGATGATGAATATATACAGTTGTGCTCAAAAGTTTACATTAAGCTTGCATGCCCTTTTAATCTTTTGGCCATTTTTCATAGAATATGAATGATAACACAAAACTCTTTTTTTCCACTCATGGTTAGTGGTTGTGTGAAGCTGAGTTTACTCTTTTGAAATCATAATGAGACAGAAACTGCTCAAATGTTCCTGATCTAACGTTCTCATGACCATCAACAAATTGTTCAGGAGCAAAGAAAAACTCGCTTCAGCTGAAGTACAGGACTCTCTGACAAAAATGAGGTTTATTTCAAGATGAACAATATGTAAACTATTGATCAGGGACATTTGGCTAGTTTCTAATTGAAAAGCGTAAACAAACAGGTTTTTTTTTAAGAATAAATGTCTTGACGCAACCACTAACCATGAGTGAAATGAAGGTTTTTGTGTTATCATTCATATTCTATTAAATGCACAGGTTTACATACCCTGACTGTAAACTTTTGAGTGTACTGTATAGTAGATCATGACATTGTACAGTACATTACCACCAAATATTTCTGCTGAGGGCTCCTAGAAAGGAAAGGCAGACTATCTGTCGGTTTCAGTCTTTTCCCGTTATGAATGCCATAATGAGAACTTTTGTGCATTGAAAAGATTGCTTTGAATAACAACATGAACACACAATCCACTTGAGATACCCATGGATATGCATCATAATAAATTATAAATTGCCGCTTCTTATTGGCATACTGTACATTCCAGTCATGTAAATGTATTTCACTCCGGGTTACATGTTTTGGGCACATGTTTTCGTTATGTTTTCACTGTGTATTGTTGTTTGTAAATGATTAAAATGTCATTTCAAAAAATGGTGGGTGTTACCTTCAAGTCCGAATCGGTAGAATTCACTGGCAATGTCGGGCACCAGTCCAGTGGGGGTCCTGGAGAAGCGCAATTTATCGATGAGGTCCGAGACGACGCTGTTTAAGGTTTTATCGTAGGCTTCCACCGCTTTTGGACGCAGCATGTGTTTCCCCAGGAGACTGCGAACTGTCTGCCACTCCTCTCCCTCACTGGAAAAAAGGATGTCTTCATAAGTTAACATTACTTTAATTAAGGATATTTTACCTTAATTCTCTATTTTTAGAGAATAGGGTTTTTTTTTATTTGAGAGCAAAATTACTTGTTCTACTGGCACATTTACTTACTTTATAATAAAGTTCCTAAAAAGACAGACCTTTTTAGTCCTGGGTAAACAATAATCCTTCCTGACTTGGGAGACCAAAAGCAATATGTGTCAGCAGCAACTCCTCCAGAACCATCACACTAAACACAGGGTTCCCCCAAGGTTGTGTGCTTAGTCCCCTCCTGTTCACTCACTGTATGAAGGAACCAGCCTATTGTAATTTTAGTGATGACAATGTTTTTGTGGTGAAAGGTGCAACATCCACTCCCCTAAACAACACATGGAAAACTCCTGTACAAATGAGAGCCTACACAAACAATATAAAACCACTTAATTAAATAATAACTGACCAACCATAAAGAGAAAATTTCAAGTGCATCGTCTTGCTTGCTTCCAGTTCTGAGTGAATGGCCGGAGAGACTTACGAGGTCAGTAGACCGTAGTGGTGCCCCCGTAGTTTCCTGTAGTCTTTCCAGGATGATAGGTCCGACCTCATGGGGTGCAGCCCCTCCTGCCTCAGCACCTGCTCGATCAGGACCGGGTCTGCGACATGGACCGTGAGGATCGGACCAAAACTGGCCTTCCACATGGGCCCATACCGCTGCAACCCATCCAACTAAGTATTAGAGAAAGAGAGAGAGAGAGAGAGAGAGAGAGAGAGAGAGAGAGAGAGAGAGAGAGAGAGAGAGAGAGAGAGAGAGAGAGAGAGAGAGATATTGAGATGTTCATATAGACTAATAAAATACCTTTTTACTGGACTTATATTGGAGTAGACTAAAGGAAATGTGACCACCACCAGTCAACATGTGCTCTTGCTCACTTCATTCATACATAATATCATGCAAAATGCAGAAAAATATGAATGCATGCCATTGAGGTCTTAAGGATATACTGTATTGGTGGAGAGCGAGGAGAGAGAGAGGGTTTGCAAATCAATCCGCAACAATTTTATGCTGTGAAAGATACGTGGTCGGTTTGCCCTTCCTTACATCATAACTATATCTTACATCATAACCAATAATGTCTCCTTAAGAATCAAGTACTGCAGGACCAAATCATATGTGCGTAAAAAAAACACTGCCCCAAGATATAATCTTATCTGAAATAAACTAACTGAAAAGACAGTAGTGAAATTGCTTCCCCCCCTGTTTAGCAGTGAGGTTTCATTCTAAAATGCATGCATTAAACAGAAAACACGCACATCCAAATGCTTACACCTCATTAAAACACCACGACCCATACCTGTAGCTCGTGCAGTCTGGACAGCCCCCGTTTAGCAAAAAGGTCCCACGCGAAGCTGAGCACATTGGGTCCGGGCATCTGCTCCAGGGTCTTGGCCCCCTGATGTCCCGCGGAGACCCTCTCAGCGCACCGCTCCATCCACTTGAGCAGTGGGAAGGCGCCTCTGGCCGATACTCTGAGCGCTTGTTGCAGCATCCTCCTCACTATGCGCATGTAGGTCTTGGAACATTTTGCCTCAGTATTTATATCGCAAGGACCGGCTACTGCTCGGACCCACGGAGATGGAAGCTGTAAATTTCTCCTCACATTGGCCAATCACGTACGGGATGCGTAAAAGCGCACAGCCCACCGCGTTAACTGAGGAGACAACGGCAGCGTGAGTCCACGGGAAGGTGTGTCCAATCAGAGAGCAGCTCGAGGACCATCCCAGACGCAACACACGTGGAGCAGCTCTTAACCAAATAACACATGACCTGTCCCCAGCCCTTTGGTCTCCGATAATAGATTCAGAGAGAGCGCGCTCCTGGGAATGGATTTCATGAATGATGTTACCTCAAGGGCACCACTGATGTTGCGTTAGACTTTTCCTGTGACTTGTTGCCCCCTCGCGCCGCAGTTTGATTAATGCTTTGACAGAAAGCGTAACAGGAAGCTTTGTCCATGATCACAGGGCAATTTATGCGCGTTATGAAGCGCTGCCCATGTCGCGCCCGTTCATGATATTGCAGGCATGGACTTGTAGACTGGATACTGCAGAGCTTACATAGCAGAGAGGACAGATCTGATTCCTGGTCAGAGTCTGGGTATCTGGGTCAGGGGTGTCCAAAGGTTTTTACATTGAAGCCAACACTAAAACATGACCTACAATGTTGAGGGAGACTATACTTTGCCCAGTTTGTGGTGTCCATTTGTATGACCAGGCTCTTGGCTCATCAGTCCCTGGACTCTGCACTGCTGCACTGTGGCAGTTTGCAGTGACAGAAGATGGGTGAATCAGAACCAATAACTTTCCTTTTTAAGGAGGTCTGTGGTATTGTGTACAAGGGGCCCCCAAGAGTGACTATTTTTATTGCAAATAATGCTCAAAATAATGTATTCGATACTGTCCAAAACTCAACCATAGATTAATAAAATGATTAAATGCCTGTATATTGGTCAAATGTAAAATCATGCTACATTTTCATTTTGTGTGTGGGAAAGTACAGCATGCTTAGTTTACACCTTTTTCAATGGAAGGATCCTCTGAGACGGTGTAAAAGAAGTACTTTGTCAACCGAAAAAAAATAACAAACATGCACCAAGAGCACAATCATCAATAGTTAAACCCTTGTTTCAAAATACTTTTTATTAAGAAGCCAAAATAATTGTAGGTTACAAGATTTTTCAACAGTAACATTGCTTCATTTTCACATTTTTGACACATATACACACAGGACACACAAGACACAGACACAGTACATACAGCAGTAAAAAAAAAAAAAAAAAAACGAATATAATAAAATAAATAAATCCCTCCCGCACCTTCCCCAAACTCATCAATAGTTAAATTCAACTGGCACCAGTGTTGTGAGGGCCCTATAAAGACCTGTGTATCCTCTTTATTTCTCTTTACTCTGCCTCAGCGCCACTGACAGCCTCTCAGTCGATGTTCTCTAATCGTGCAGCCAACGTGTGATTGCTGCCACAGTACAGTGAACCCGATTTAAAAGCTTTTCTTAATTACGTGAATAATGCTTTTCACAACTGAACACTTATAATGAACATATTAAGGACTTTCCAGGAAGAGAGAGAGAGAGAGAAAAGTAAATCCAGCCTTGATCCCTTGGCCCTGGATGCGGTCCAAAGGCACCATGTGTGCGGACCACGGCCCCAGTCTGCCTCCGAATCCTCTGCTCTCCCCAGAAATCTCAGATCTCCCAGCATTTAAGCAAAAAACCTATACAATAAAGTCACTCCCTGCTGCGGTGGGTCCAATATTAAATAAAGTCGCTGGTTTCATTGCTCAGCCCTTTCCTATATACTTTTATAGTTCCTAATGTTTGTCTTAAGTCCACAGATAACTGTAACGCAGGCACTAGAAGCATTATGTAAGTTATTGCAATGTGGCAGCCAAGAGCAGCAGCCTAAAGGAAAAAGACAGAGTGATGTGTAGGAGCTATATTATTTATGCAACTCAAGATTTACAACGCTGCACTTCTGGGGATGTCATTGAGGCACCGGTCGCATGCAAAGAGACATGATATTAGAGTGTCTCATGCCAAAAAATACAGTATAGTAAGTGTACAGTGATAGAAAAGGCTGCACAAAGTTTGACTACATATATTTTATTTAGCTTTGATAACGGCGCTCACTTTGGCATTGTTTGGATAAGACCTAATACCAAAACATGAATAGTAGGTTTATCTTTCAGCTTGTTGAAAAATACCTAAAGAATTAACAATGTTAATGTCTTGGCTGTGCTCTCCTAAGACCTGACTTCAGGGCCGGCCCAAGCATTCACGGGGCCCTAAGTGGAACTATGTCATGGGGCCCTTGCAACAATTTCATTTTGGATACATATATATTGCCATAAATGAAACACTCCCCCCACCTTTCAACCTGACTGAAAGAAGAAAGTAGATATGCTGCAAAAAGAAATGTAGAAATGAGTCAAATTTCCTTTTTTAAAATTTGAGTTTAATTTGAGCAACTCATTTCAAGAATTCTGTCCATCCATCTATTTTCTTCTGCTTTATCCGGGGCCGGGGCACGGAGGCAACAGTCTGAGCAGAGATGCCCAGACTTCCCGATCCACGCACACCTCCTCCAGCTCGTCCTGGGAGATCCCAAGGTGTTTCCAGGTCAACTTAAGACCTGGTCTTTCCAGCGTGTTTTGGGTCTTCCCCGGGGCCTCCTCCCAGTGGGACGTGCCTGGAACACCTCTCGAGGGAGGCGACCAGGAGGCATCCGAAACAGATGCCTGACCCAAATCTCATGACCATAGGTGAGAGTAGGAACGTAGATCGACCGGTAAATCGAGAGTTTTGTCTTTGGACTCAGCTCCTTCTTCACCACAACAGTCCGATACAACGACCGCATCACTGCAGACGCTGCAGACGCTGCACCGATCCGTCTGTCAATCTCCCGCTCCATCCGTCCCTCACTCGTGAACAAGAGCCTGAGATACTTGAACTCCTCCACTTGAGGCAAGGACACTCCACCGACCCGGAGTGGGCAGGCCACCTTTTTCCGGTCGAGAACCATGGCCTCGGCTGCAAACCGCTCCAGTGCAGCTGAAGGTCTTGGTTTGATGAAGCCAAAAGAACAACATCATCTGCAAACAGCAGAGATGAAATCCTGTGGTTCCCAAACCAAACCCCCTCCGGCCCCTGACTGCGCCTAGAAATCCTGTCCATAAAAGTAATGAACAGGACCGGTGACAAAGGACAGCCCTGGTGTTCTTTGTGTTATGTGTCAGGCACATAACACCTGTAGCAAATGTACACCATTGGGGCCCCCCTTGTGGTCTTGGGGCCCCCCTTGTGGTCTTGGGGCCCTAACCAGCTGCACAGTCTGCCTATGCGGCTGCCTGACTTCTAACTTCCTCATCCAAATCCATTATTTTTTTACCCACTGCAAAACTAACATTTCCTGTGTCTAGCTGGTCATGATAGGAGCATGTTTTGTATCGTCAATATGATTCAAACTGTTACACAGTGTACCTTTAAAATAAGGTATATTTTATTGATCCTTGTATTCTCTGCATTTGACACATCCTTCGATGCCGCTGGGGCATCCTGTCAGGAGCAGTGGGCACAGCACATATGAGACACGTACGAGTCTACAAAATATCCAAGATGAATGGTCTTAAAACCTTTATACCTCACTAAAATCCTGTTGCAAAACGGTCTAAACGGTCTAAAAATAAGTGTATTAAGATATTTAGGCTTAAAATAAGACAATATTTGTGTTTTTGTAGTGTATCCCTTCTTTGAATTTTTCCTCACTGAAGAATAATATAATGGGCTTCGATAAGCACTTTAATGAAGAGAATTTATGCTGATTTTGAGTTGATTTGGATCTTATTACCAATTGAACAATAATGATTTTATGTTGCCTTTGACTATTTTGTATCAAGTTTTTATTTTAAGTGTACAAGTTAATTACCGGTAATGCTTGTTCCAATCTTTCACGTTAGTTGTAACCTACTCAAAATCAGCCCCAGTGGTCTTCACCTCTTTATTCAACAACTCTTTTTACGTAATTTATCCAAGATTGCATTTTTTGTACCTCTTTTGACCAATACCTGTCCACTAGTGGTTTATAGGGTTAATGTCTCTCTTTCATTTTGAAGGACATGGTTGTAATAAATCTGCCATGAGCTACTTTATCCTTCATTAAGGGCACTATACCCAATTCTTTTTACTAATAGTGGGATGAAATTTGCTGTTCCTTCCTTTAGTATATTATAGTATAGTATAGTACATTATAGTATATAGTATATTCTAAACTTACACATTTGTGGAAAAATATTGTACATCTAAATATTCAGCATTTTTATTTTATTTCAGGCATTTCTGTCACAATGACTGAAATAGAATGACCCTGTAAAATGTGCTTAAAAACTCATGTCTATAAATGGAGGACTGGAGGACTCAGATACAGATTGGACAAAATCTATGACAACTTACTGAGGCAAAAACCTATTGACAATAACAACCTGAGAGTGAAACCTATTGACAATAACAACCTGAGAGTGAAACCTATTGACAATAACAACCTGAGAGTGAAACCTATTGACAATAACAACCTGAGAGTGAAACCTATTGACAATAACAACCTGAGAGTGAAACCTATTGACAATAACAACCTGAGAGTGAAACCTATTGACAATAACAACCTGAGAGTGAAACCTATTGACAATAACAACCTGAGAGTGAAACCTATTGACAATAACAACCTGAGAGTGAAACCTATTGACAATAACAACCTGAGAGTGAAACCTATTGACAATAACAACCTGAGAGTGAAACCTATTGACAATAACAACCTGAGAGTGAAACCTATTGACAATAACAACCTGAGAGTGAAACCTATTGACAATAACAACCTGAGAGTGAAACCTATTGACAATAACAACCTGAGAGTGAAACCTATTGACAATAACAACCTGAGAGTGAAACCTATTGACAATAACAACCTGAGAGTGAAACCTATTGACAATAACAACCTGAGAGTGAAACCTATTGACAATAACAACCTGAGAGTGAAACTCCCATCAGTGTCATGTTAATGACCCGAGACTACTGGGAGCAGCAGGGTCATAGGGAAGTGTCAACGACTTAGAACTTAGCCCAGGGGAAACAATAGGTTGGCTAACGAGCCATTTAAAGTACCTAGAGAGGAGGGACTTAGAGGTTAACTCCTCCTACTGGTTCACCCTTAATAAACCCACAGCGTGCTCCAGGCTTCAGTAGCTGATGACGATCTTTGGAGTAAGATCGAAACGTCCTACACTTCAACTACAGAGTACAGATGAAGACTGAAGAATTGATGGACAACTCCTGTACGACTGAGAACCTACACAAACTTCAAAACCTATATTGTTAAATGCCAGATTGGAAAGTTTGGAGTCTGTAGGAGCTACAGTGGAGATGTTGCCACAATGTGTGAAAAATGCATTTTGAGAAAATGGTCATTGAATATACAATTTCCCATATGTAGAAAGTGCAATAATTGCATAATTTTCGTAAAGATTATACTGTATCATTTATTTGAGGTGAAAGTTTATAGCCTATGTTAAGAGAGCAAACTGGCCCAAAAACTGAAAATTGGAGAGAAAAAATGACTTTTGCCTGCAGCGTCTCCTCTTAAGTTAAAAAAAAAGGTATGAAAACCATGAAAAATGAACTAGGCTGCCACATCCCTGCGTATACTGTACCTCATGGAACTATTCCCATCCCTGTACACTTTAGCACATCCTTATCACACACTTGGCCCCCCATTAGAAACCAGCGCCCATCTCAAATGAAATCTGATGGCTCCTCAGACGCGGCGCAGATAAGAGCACAGCCAGGTCACCGGAGCATGCAAAGCTCCACGGGAAATGTGAGATGGAAACCGCCCTCCGACCTATATATATCCGCCATGCGCACAGTTGTCCCCCGTCTTAGCGCATCTCTCACTCAGACTCACATTAGCTCATGCAGGGTATCCCAAACTTTTCAGACAGGGACCCCAAGAAATGACCATGTGAATAATGTGGAGCCCCACTGAAAAAGTGAATTACAGATCATGCACATTGTTTACTTTGTTATATGACAGCAGTTCACAAGTCCATGCTTTTTTCAGTTGTATTACATTAATAATCAATGCACTAAATAATAAAGCACTTTTATATTATTAGGTTAACTTCTTATACCCCACAGGACCCAAATTGGGCACTAAAATCTCTCCTTCTTCTCTCTCTCTCCTTCCCTTCCCCTCTCTCTCTGTCTCTCTCCTTCCCCTCTCTCTCTGTCTCTATCCTTCCTCTCTCT
>OMNZ01090297.1:0-10189 GCA_900303255.1 Lesueurigobius sanzi | reverse complement strand
CTAATTTTGAGGGCAATTAAGTATTTGTTTCTTAATTTAACCTGTTAAAAGGCGTGTTGCGCCCATGCAATGTGGGAACACCATGTCTTTTGGTAGCGCCCTGTAAACAGCATGCAGCCTCATAATCTTCCTACCGATCAAAAGGGTTAGGGTTAGGGTTAGGGTTAGTGCAATGGCCACAAGCTTTTATCGAGCCAAATAAACAAAATAATACAATTGACGTCTTGTTACGGTCAAAAACAGCCCAATGTGTTAGGTCTCATTCTGTCCATATCTGCCCTGTTGGATGGATAACTCTGAATGTGTGGACTGTAAGGTTCTGGGTCATATTTGCAGTTATCATCCAGGAATGTCGGTCAGAACACCACTAGAGCCAGGATGAATATTCAGGTGGAACTTATGGGGCAGACTTGAGTTGACTAAACCCCACTGGAGACAATGATGAGGACACCAGGCTGTATTTCAACTTCTTGTATTGAACATCAGCAGCCAGAACGGTAAGTAGCTACGAGTAAAAACTTTTTTTTTAGAAGTTTTGAAGTTAGTTATTCAAATCAAGGGAGAATTTGGCGCACTTCTGGATTTCTTTTTGCAGCATAGTCCACCTTATTTTATTAACATAGTCAGGATGAAATGGAATTGATTTTGTGTCTCATTTATGGAAACATACAGTATATCTATCCAAAATTAAATTGAAGTTGCAAGGGCACCATGACATAATTCCGCTTCGGGCCCCGTGAATGCTTGGGCCGGCCCTGCCTGGAGTCCTCAATTAGTCTTTTCCCAGGAGATATAATTTTGGTAAACAGGACAAATAAAGATGTTCGTAACACATTATGTCTATCATATATTGTTGTGATTGAAAACATTCAGGATTCTCATCAAATGCTCTATGCCAGGGGTGTGTCCAAACTTTGCATGGCACATGTGTAGGGCATGTATTTGGTGCATTACATTTAGAAGACATTTAGAAGAACACGTTCATTTAGTCTAGGAAGCTTAAAGCACCTCTGTCCCACACTAAAATGTAAGATTTTAAGGGTATAATTGTTTATTATTATTATTAAACTTGCAGTAAACAGTACCATCTCTGGGGATGTGAGCCAACTCAGCAAGAAGCCTGAGGGCCAACCAAAGTTAGCCTGTGGGACGTATCTGGCCCCCGGGCTGCACTTTGGGCATCCCTGTTGTTCGCTGCTATTTGAGTCTTAATCATGGTCATATAAACTCTAACCTTTACATATATTTCAGCACATACAGTTGACAAAGTAAAGTTTGAAACACTCTAAAGTTTAATTTGGCCAACTTTCAAGACCAAGAGCAGACATTTCATCTTGAAAGGCAAGTTATAATAATAACAATAGAATAGAGAACAACAGGCTGAATGGGTGTACGGTTTGCTAACGTAGCACATTGACGGTTGTTCAGCTACACAGAGAATAAAAAACGAACTGAAAAAGTGTCTGGTATAACGTAACATATTAATTCATATGTAAGTCGCACCTGAGTATAAGTCGCAGGACTATGAGAAAAAGTGCGACTTATAGTCCGGAAAAAATGGTATTTATTTGAATACATTTAAAGGCTTGTATTTGTACTTGTACTGTACTTTACAATTTGCCCTTCAGTATGTTTCAAATGCTGACATTGATTAAAAATATCTTTTTCAGTTTAATTATTTTATTGATCATGAATGATTGTTGTTGCTATCTGAATGTTGTGAAACATGTTTATAAACATGAATTTACATACAAAAGGCGTGAGGAAAGTTAGTGACTATTCAAAAGGTCTTGGGCCACATAAGGTTTAGGGCCTTTGAACAGTTTTGTTATCTCAAGGACACTGCTGTAAGTAAACGGTCATAAACTTCTGTGTAAAAGTGCAATTTACAGTCAGCCAGTAGGTGACGCCATGGAGCCAATTAAACCGAATAATCAGTCTATAGTAGACAAACTACCAGTAGACAAAAAAGGAAGTACACTGCCATTTGTACCATAAAAGACAAGGCGCAGTGCTGTCAATAAACACATCATGGGAACAGCAGCAGGTGAGTGAAGCTCTGTTTTATATGGGCCTAGCTTATGTTCCAATGGAGCATACCTACTACAATCTAAAACTAAAAAACTGACTGTTGAATGTACTTGTTGGGTTGATTGGGATATAAGTTGTAATTTATGATCAAATAATAAGTTGAATAAGCTTATTATTAAAGAAAAAAAGATACCCCACTTGGCCTAAAAAGCAAGTAAATCCATGTTTAGTATGAAGAGGCTTATAGCTGATGAAGTAGCCAGAGACAGTGTTAGAAGGACTCAACTGACAAATATTTATCTCCTTTTTTGGAAGAAGTACTCAATATTCTTACTTAAGTAAAAGTACAGATACAGGACCAAAAATATACTTAAGTAAAAGTATTTGATAAAATATTAAAAGTATAAAAGTATCCACTGTAAAATGTACTTTTTGAGAGTTTTTTAATCCTTTTAATCAAACCAGGACTAAACCAGTTTTAAACCATGTCTAAACCAGGTGTAAACCAGGACTAAACCAAATCTAAACCAGGACCAAACCAACTTTATTTATAAAGCACTTTAAAAACTGTACAGTTGGCCAAAGTGCCGTACACACATGTAAATATACAGTAAAACAACTTCAACAAGAACATGAAGCAAATACATCATTATACATGAAACGCCAGTGAAAAGAGGTGCGTTTTTAGTAGAGATTTGAAAACAGGTAAAGACTGGGCCTGTCTAATCTCTAATGGCAGCTGGTTCCACAGCCGTGGGCCAACAACAGAGAAGGCTCCATCTCCACGAAGTTTGCATTTGGTTTTAGGGACAACCAGCTGTAGCTGATCTGCTGACCTGAGAGCACGAGAGGGAGCATAAGGGCGGATCAGATCAGACAGATAAGACGAGGCGAGGCCATGCAGGCATTTAAAAGTAAATAAAAGAATTTCAAAATCTACTGATGTGTTCATGTTTCCGTGTCCCTGTTAAAAGCCGAGCTGCAGCGTTTTGAACGAGCTGCAGTCGGGAAAGTGCGCTCTGGCTCACACCGGCATAAAGGCCGTTACAGTAATCCAGCTTAGTGGTAACGAAGGCTAGGGTTGGGACTAAACCAGTAGAGAGGCTTTCAGAGAGACTTTGAAAATAAAATACTTTTAATCCAGTTTTAAAATGTAGTGTAGAAAGTACAGATACAGGCTCTAAAATCTAGTGAAGTAAAAGTTAAAAGTATTCATCATAACATTTACTTAAGTAAAGTAAAAGTACATAGAATTTGTACTTTTTACTTGTACTAGTACTTTATACTTTGTTGCTTTCCACCACTGCATATTTCTTACACTTTTTTTGGCACGTCACTCAAAACGTTTGTTTCTCCAAACAGGAGCCGAGAGCAGGAGGATCGTGCTCCTGGGTAAAACTGGGTCAGGGAAGAGCAGTCTGGCCAACACTATTCTCGGAGAGGGCAATTTGTTTAAGGTGTGTCACCGCTCGGTCTCTGGGACAGCGGTCTGCCAGTCTGAGACCAAAGAAGTCTACGGGAGAAGAGTCCAGCTGATCGACACTCCTGGGCTTTTCGACACTGACCCAAACGGGCCTGATATGAAGAAGGAGGTGCTAAATTGCATGATCGAGTGTGCCTCCGGAGTCCACGCTTTCCTGCTTGTGCTCAAAGTGGAGAGGTTCACCAAACATGAGCTGTCTGTCTCGGACGTTTTCTGCAAAGAGTTCTCTGATGAAGCTTTGAAATACACTACGGTGGTCTTCACTCAAGGCGACCAGTTGGAGGAGATGGTTACTATCGCAGAATGGATCAAAGACAACAACGCTCTCAGCACTCTGGTGGAGAAATGTGGAGGCCGATGCTATGTGGTTGATAATAGATATTGGAAAGACAGCCAGGATCCATACAGAAGCAACCAGTCCCAGCTGGAGGGGTTGTTCAAGACCATCGACCAAGCTGTGAAGGAGAACGGGGGAAGATGCTACACCAATGAAAACCTGAAAAAGGTCCAGCAAAAACTAAATGAAGAAAAACAAATAATCAAATCTGCACCAGGGAATGCCAACATGTCAGAGGAGGAGGTCGAGGAAAAGGCCAAAGAGAATACGTTCAATTTTCTTTGGCCCATACTGACAAGTGTAATTACAGGTGTGGGGGTACTCCTAGGAATTGTCCTTCTTACGTTCATGAAGTAAATTCTTTTGTACCGGTAGTAGAGTGCCACCGACTTTAATGGGCAAAAAAAAAAATCAACATTTTCCAGGTCCCACCCCTCTTTTTGTCCCTTTTATGAACCGTAGGCAAAACGTCTTCATCTGGAATCTGTAGTTGAAGTTTTAGTTGAACTTTTATGAAGCATGGTTTCATAGAAATATGCATATTTTCTGGTAGCTCAATGGGCTCAAAGATTAACTATTGAGTAATCGTTGCACCTTATTGCTAGCCTCTTAGATAAGATAAGATAGTTCTTTATTGATCTCACAATGGAGAAATGTACTTTTTACAACAGCTCTTAGGACAGGATCACACAGGGGGGGTGCCAAAAGTCAGGAAATGTGCCATCGGGAAGAAAAAAGGTTTGGAAACGGTAATAATACTGGAATAAGATAAAAAGCTAAATTGAGAAATAATGCTAAGTAAGAATAAAATAAGTGTCTCTTAGCATTCATCAATAAAAAAACGGTATACACTGTATAAAGACATCTCTTATGTACACTGGGTAAAACATTTAAAAAAATAAGATAACTAATTAGCTCCGCCTCTTTTTGGCCTGTGCACAAACATTGAACCCCACATGCCATTGCTCACTAAAATAAGATTATACATCCCATATTTATATCCCATATCTCATTTCTGGAGATATGTACTGTGTATGAATGCTTTTTTCCCCCTATTCTCTGGCAAATGTACCAAATTTAACAAGCCATACTTCATAGTAGGCATTTCCTGCTCACACTTGTAGGTGGCAACAAGAATCTGGAAAAAAAAAAAAAAGTCTCTCTAGTTATAACCATTTTAGTTCTGTGCCTTTTTGTATGCTATACTGTATACCCATTCGGCACAACTTATCCAAATATGTGCCAAAGTGGATTATTGCATTTTAGAAATGCTTTCACCATAAAAACACATTTCCATGTTTAGATGGAAGTGAATTTCCCTCCTTTCCTTACTTAAAAATAAAAAAAAACATTTATATTTTATCATTGTGCCTGCGCCTCCAGTAGATGCATACTTACTGTGTATAACTTTGGAACCGTTGAGCTACCAGGAAATATTATTATAATACATCCAAACTTTGTCACATTTTTTCTTTCTGTCACATTATGAATACATTTAGGGAGTGGGCCAATGAAAATTTAAAACTTTATTTAAATGTTCTTTCAGCTTTAGTTTCAGAGCTGGGCTGTTGTTTTTATTACATGATTTGAATTCTTATTTAGTTGAAGATTTATTTTTGAATAGTAGATTCTCAAATTCGAGTTTATATTTGTGCAACCTGTTTAACATGTTCTCTTTCCCTACTTGATGCTGTACTGGCTGTTCCAACAACACATTTCCACAATAAATCTGATCTTATCTTGATATGTATTTGTCAATACTAAAATAAAGTGTTTTGCATAAGAAGCATCAATCTATTTCAGAGGATAAACATTTCGGTTCAGAAGTACCTTGGAGGATCCAGAGCATATTTAGGTCTATGTGGTGATAATATGTAAAAGGTCAGCAGAATAAACACATTGTAATCTGTGGTTGATCCTTAGAGATGTGATTGGACCAAGGTGAAGGGTTTTGTTTTGGTAATTTGCGTCTGTATTTATTCAGTCTATGCACATAAAACACTGACACAAATTACTGTTTAGTTAGTACTGTGTAACTTTATACCCTAACCATAAAGATTCCCTGTTCCTAAACTTAATTTTTGTCATGACATCTCAAGTTTTCAAAGCAGACCGTCCCTCCCGAGCCGACTATCTAGCACAACTGACCCCTGATTGGCTGGCTGTAACATTGGTCCTGGGCAAACAACTTTGACATTGGCCCTGGACTCTTAATTACTTGGTGATATCAGATCCTGCGTTTAACACAGTGCGCAAACCAAATCAATTTACATAATATTATGAATGCACAATGAAACCCAATCTGCAATATTGCCTGCTGGCATATTAGTTATGTCAGCAGGCACACGTGCATGACTAGGTATGTGTTGACAATTGTATGTGTGGGTGTGTTTTATTTTTGCAAACCATGGAACTGGTTCTGCAATTCTGAAAATTAGTTGCAAAAATATAACGTAAAAACTTTGTCATCTTTACTTATGATTCTGGTCATTTAATTTCTTTGACATTTGTATTTTGCCAATTTATTAATTCACAATTTAGCTTTAGGGGCAAAAAGGCAATTTTAGGCCTATGCTTAGGTGCAGTAGTCTATAATCAAAAATCAGCTGATCTACCAAGAAGAGGGTGTTGTTTGCATACAGAGACTTGCTGTGCTTCCTGTTCAAAAGTGAAAGTCAAAAACAACGACATCACACGCAGTGGAAAAACTGTCAAGAGCAAAGTTCTTCACCTCAAAGCCCTGTAGAACAAAACAGGATGGAAGGTAAGTAAATAACTACACACACTTGTATTTTTGTAATCTGGAAGACTATTTAGACAAAAAATGTTTAAAAATATGAATGCATCTATCAAATCTTGAGTTGAATTGGCTAATTATTTTCTCATAAAGGTGTCCAAAAGTGCCCTTCAACTGAAATAGAATTATTATCATTAACCTCTTAAGCCCTATAGCCCCCAAAAATGGCTATGCGCTTTCAGATAAAGTGAAGTGCCTGTCTTACGCAGCAACATATTACAAAGTTGCAAATTAGTGACAGCTGGTGTGGAATGATCCTTTTCTGTTGTTATTCGCTACACCACAGGGAGGAAAAAGGCCTTTAAGCAGGAAAATTTTTTTTTTTAGACCAACCCATTGCAACATAATTTTATTGTCAAACAACATATTTCACTTCCACTGTCATCCCTAAGTTCTACCAAATGCTTGGACACCAAGATTAGCCATGTACACCTATGTAAATAAATGATTTTTGGGGGAAAAAAGCCTTGAGCTTAAGAGGTTAATAATAATAATAATAATAATAATAATAATAATAATAATAATGGCTTGCATTTGTATCACATTCACTCCACACTTTTTGATGGTAAGCTACTATTGTAGCCACAGCTGCCCTTGGGTAGACTGACGGAAGCCTGGCTGCCAGTCCGTGCCATCGGCCCCTCCGACCACCACCAACCAATCACTCTCACACGACATTCATACAAGCTGTGGGTGAAGTGCCTTGTCCAAGCAAGAACACAACAAATTAATTCTATAACTGACCATATAAGATAAGATAAGATAGTTCTTTATTGATCTCACGATGGAGAAATTCACTTGTTACAACAACTCTAAAGGTGGTCACACACTACAGAATTTTAAATCTTTTGAGACTGAAAATCTGTGCATAGACCACACAAAGGACAGACGTGAGGACACACATACACACAGGAGGAGGAGAAAGTTTTTATTGAGCCACGCCTCCTCAGACTCAAAAAGACAAAAAATCTGGCTGTGTGGGCAGCTTTAAGATAGGATCACACAGGGGGGTGCAAAAAGTCAGGAAAAACGGGCCACCAAGAAGAAAGTAAGTTTGCAGAAACAGGAAATAATAGTACTAAATTAGAAATAAAATGCAAATAAAATAAATGTCTCTTAGCATCTACCAATAAAAAACTATATAGACATCTCTTATGTACAGTACACTGCATAGAAAATAAGATAGAACTCAAGTCAAAAACAGGATATGCTATATGTGATTTATATGTATATGAGTATGAATCTATAGTAACTGTTTACAATTAAACATATACAAAGGTAAGCTAATGTTTTCCACTTTTTCTTTAGATATGGACAGGAGGGTTATTCTTCTTGGAAAAACTGGAACAGGAAAGAGCAGCCTGGCCAACACATTATTTGGGGTAAAAGATTGGTTCAAGGTGTCCCATGGATCAACCTCCGGGACAAACGCCTGTGTGTCATTCACTAAAAATATTAACGGAAGAAATATCCAAGTGACGGACACTCCAGGTTTATTCGACACTGACCCCAAAAGCACCGAGTTAAGTCCTGAGCTGCTGAAGTGTGTGACAGAGTGCGCCCCCGGACCTCACGCTTTTCTCATCGTTCTCAAAGTGGAGAGATACACTCGACAGGAGCAGGCCGTGGTAGATGTAATCCTCAAGTATTTCTCTGAAGAGGCACTGAAATACACCACTGTGGTCTTCACTCACGGTCAACAGCTGGATGAAGACATGAAGATTGAAGATTGGGTCAGTGAAAATGAAGCTCTGAAGACCCTGGTAAAGAAATGTGGAGGCCGCTGTCATGTGTTTGATAATAAACACCTGGACAACAGCCAGCATCCAGATAAAAACAACCAGCATCAGGTCAGAGAGCTATTAAAGACCATCGACCAAAGTGTGGAGATGAACGGAGGAAAATACTACACAAATGAGTTCCTGCAAACGATTAGTAATGAAATACAACACGAGGTAAAACATTCCCAAGTGCTGTGCAGTGAAATCACCTTTCAAGACATTCTCCAAAAGGCCAAAATGGTGGTGTACAGCAAACTCATGAACAACATTGAAGGTGCTCTGATCGGAGTCCTGTTAGGGGCTCTTCTGGGCGCTGGAGTAATGACAGCGATTGTGGATTCTCCAAGTTTGCTTGGGCGTGTGTTTGCAGCCGTGACAGGAGCAGTGATGGGAGGGACCACAGGTGCACTGGCTGGGGCGTGGTCATCGGAGCGCTGGAGGACACCCACAGAAGCAGTGCAGGATGCTACAGAATTCCTTGGAGAGCTGGAAAAGCTGGTCAATCAAGCAAATATAACTCGGAGTGCTTTTCAGTGCATCCACTAAGTTTCCGGTTTGGCAGCGGAGAATGGCCACATCTGCACACGCATGGTGTGGACATGCTTTTTTCATATTTCACTATGTATAATATTATCAAAAATATATGATACTGGACCTGGGGCTCTGGGGAACAGGCTTAAATGGTTCTGCTCTAAAGTCTTGCACACTGGCTATAGCCATCTGCATTATTTCTCAGACACTGGTGGTATATGGGCTGCTTCATGTCATGTTACTATATTTGTGCATTATTCATTCACTCCCCATACTCAGTGGTGGGGAGATATATGTAGCCACTAGTGCCCTGGGGTAGACTTCTAGAAGCAAGGCTTCCAAACTGCGCCATCAACCCCTCGGATTACCACCATCCACTTACACACCTACCTGGTATTCACATGGTCTCCCATCCAGGTCATAATCAGGCCCTCCCAGGTTACCTTCCAAGATTGAGTAGTTGATATGTCCATATATTGATTGCACTGCTTATCCAAAACAAATATTGCTTTTTTTGATTCTTTCCATATCAATTTCATGACCTTTGCATGTTATGTTATGAATTTGTGATATTATTTTGACATATTATGTAATATACTAATATTATGTATACACTAATAAAATAAAAGATAAAACTATACGCGTTTTTGTATGTGCAAGCAGCATATATGTGCTGATTTTTTAAAATTGTTTCTGTAGGCTAGTGTGTTGTTTAATTTATTATTTTTATTATTACAATATGTACTCATACAGATAGCAAACAACAGAATGTAATCGACTGAAAACCTCATTTTCATCTTGTCCCCTCAAAATCAAAGCTATCAAACAAATGCATAAGCTTTGCTGCGTGCGTCTGGTGTCCTGTCAAAAGTGCTCGAAGCCACGCCCCCCACTTCCCGTAAAACAGCAGTCAGACTCAGAAGTGAAAGAGAGACGACAGTAGCCGATCTACAGGAGCCTCCCCAGCGACTCTTTCTCGGCTAATCAAGTTTGCATTGTCACCGTCATGGCAGGTAGGTCTAGTCTGTCCACCTAAAGTGTGGTTTGCAAGTACACTAGTGCAGTTCATTTTAAGAGAAAGGATGCAAGTACAGTGGTGTTCTGTTGCGTTGTCGATATCCAGCCAACCTAACTAAATTACATAAAGAAGCGCGTATTTTGGTATAGGATTGCGCAAAACTTTGCAAAAACAGTTGTAGGGCCCTGTGCGTAAATACTTAAAATGCAAT
>OMNZ01090296.1:0-12731 GCA_900303255.1 Lesueurigobius sanzi | reverse complement strand
AAAATTGCATATTTAAAAGTTGTTGGAGTATTTTATTTCCCGGATCCAATAAAGCTAAAAATTACGATTTCCCGGAATGCGTTCCCCCAAAAGCCGGATCAAATTAACCACTGCGTATAACGTGTCCTTTACAAACCGGTGTCTCTGAGCATTGCAAGTGTGTTTGTTTATTATCCCTGCTGCAGCCACGACTTCTTTCAGTCTTTAAAATGTTATCAAAGTACACAAGCCACACTAGCGTATCATTTAAAGTACTTGTAGTAACAAACTATTGAGCTGCATTCGCTTCTGTGTCAGTTCTTACTCCCAAAATAAACAGAATTTAAATACAGTATCTAGAAGCTGTTTAGCAACAAAAACACATGTCAATCATTGTAAAGAATCTCCTAGACACTTGATCGGCTTTGTTCTCTTTCTTCTCTTCCATTGCTGCTCAACTTCAGACAAACATGCGTGAAGTTATAGCATCCAGATACCAGTTAAAAAAGAAACCACCGCTATGGCAGACAAACAGTATGTGAGTTACGCTACAGTATAGGCCTACGAGAATAACATACTGGAACTGGTTTCTCAATCCTATTGGCTAAGGTCTAGCATACCCCACCGCGGCCACAGTTTATGGAATTTACAGGCCCCGCCCACACGAAGACGAAGTCAGGCCTGAACACAAAAGTATTATATCAAAGCGGCGCATCATCCACATGAAGTCGGCGTTTTGGGGGGGCGTAAACGATAAAGTTTGAAACCACGTCTCAGGGTGGAAAGATTTCAAAACGCCATTTCCTCGGCTCCGTTGTCACTGCCTCTCTGCAGCTTTCCTAAAAAGATAACGTCACAGCGCCAGCGTTGTGTATGTTTTGCATAATCTACTGACCTTGTAATGGCTTTATCAACCCAATCCAGCGCTGTTCTGACCGTGATACTCCTCTGCTTCAATGCAAGCCGCACAGGTGACACATGGAAAAAAGCCCCAAAATATCCTCCATTCTGTCTGTGTTTTTGTCCTCACAGCTACAGTCTGTTCACTGACAGTATTTCTGCTCTCATCCTGTAAAATCACAAACATAAATCCTCCTCTTTGTTTCTTCTGTAAATAAAAAAATAAATCCACGGAATACTTTCATTTAACCGTGATGGGTCTGTTTACATTAGAACACGTCTACTGCGCATGTGCTCTCTACAGTGTTGTTCTGCTTTGGGAGGCGTCCCGTAGTGGTGTCACAGCGCCACACACAGGCCTGGCAGCTGTACTACAGCGTTTCCACACAAATGAGTAGATCCATGTGGATGCACACATTTACTGAACGGGCTCCATGTTTACAGAGAGTGTTTTTGAAATTATAAGTGTTTTGTGTTCGTGTGGGCGGGGCCACAGTGTGCTAGAGAAGTGATTTTTAGATGAATCTGCCAACTAAATTTCTGGCAAAATCTAACACCTTTGAAGGAGACATATGCTAAATTTATTTTTTCAAGCTTTATACCATTCACGCAGTTTTGAATTTATCCATGTTGACTTCTGCAGTGCTTCGTTTTCTACTTCCTGGAACAATTACGTAATTGTTGAAAACCCCTAAACTGCTTTAAAGACAATGATCCAATATTGGATCAGTTCTGAACCATTCTTACTTTTTGTAAATTGACTCCGAAATGCCGACTATTTCTGCTTTGAAAAGGGAAAAGCAAAGAGACGTTTGTGCTTTTCTCCCGACTGGATTCAGCAAAAGTACAGTAGGCGGTACTACCGTTTCACCCAATTATCTTGAAGTCTTGCTGTAACGGTCCGTCCTTTCACAAGTGGATTGGACGAGAGCCATCCCAGATTAATAAGGTGTAGAACTCAAATCAGAGTGCTACGCATATCAATGTGGCACACGCCAGGTTAGAATAAATCAGGTTAGGAATTCAATATTGAAGATCCCCTTCAAAATGTTTTTCAGTACAAAACTGGAAAGATTGATGTCTATAGGTGCTTCTTAAGTGGAGATTTTTTTTGCAGGAGTGAAGTCATTTGGAGAAAAGAGGCTTGAAAGTTTTGTAATGTTTGTGCTTGTGCGAGTAATAATAATTTCTGACACTTGCACTTTTCAAGCCTGATTACCAAGTTTGTCAAAGTGCGACACTGTAGACGTTATTCTTTCACACCATACTTAGAGGAACGGAAGTGAGGCTGCCATTCTGCACCATCCGACCACCACCAGCCATTCAGTCTCTCACTTTCATTGATTGAACTATAGTGAAGTATATCTATGACAACATTTTCCACTGGCTTCACCCAGAAACGACATTACCATATATGGATTACAGCACCCTGTTAGCCACTTTATGAATCGATGCATTTGGGATAAATATCCCTTGTATAGGGTGAGTTTGGCTTATATTTTTACTCAAAATTGCATGAAAAATCATTGTTTTCAACTGCCATGTCTCCCCTTAAAAGGGCTCTACACATTCTCTTTCTTGCATTAGTGTAAAATGAGTTTTGTCCTTTGCAGTTTATTGTATTCACAGGGTATTGCAGGGACAACTGCCTTTGTGAGCTATTTTTAGTGACGATAAGCCAGGAAATGTTCGCTGGCTACTTGTTTTTGATCTGCGGCTCAACACACAACTGTCTGCGTGATCCTGCATTTTCACCTGTTCTACTCTATAAAGAAACAAGTCAAGCGGATTTACCCCTAAACCCTGCGTCTGAAAGAGAGGAAATAAAAGTAGTTTGTGGCTGGGCAGCGCTGAGTTGCAGGCGTTCCAATCAGAGAACATGCTTCAGCAAACTTATGAAAACAAGACACAAAGACGTGTTTTAGATGCAATTTTTATCGTGAGATGGCGCTGGACAGATGGGTACTGCGCTCTCCAAAACAGACACTATAATGTACTGTGCGGAGTAAATGAAACGGGGCATAGGGGATTGTGGACTGCTTTACTCTAGGGTACCCCAGGGAAAACTCCTCAAGTCAGGGCCAGGAGGCTATTACTGCCAGGAGACGGATCTCGAGGTGGATACAGCACATTGTTGGCCGTAGAAGCTACCTCTGCCTCCTCCGCACTGCAAGAGGCCGGGAAGTCATCGAGTGTCCATGTGGTGGGGCGATGGTGGCGCAGATTGTAGAGCTCTCTATGATGGAGAGGTCGGGCGTTCAAATCCCGGCTCCCGCATGTGCACACTGACCTTGGGCAAGACCCTCCTCCGCCTTTCTGTGTGGAGTTTGCATGTTCTCCCCGTGTCTGCGCAGGTTTGCTCTGGGTGCTCCGGTTTCCCTAAAAACATGTGAACAGGATGAATGATGTCTGTGTGTGAGTGCATGGTGGTGAGTGCAACGCTCCAAACACGGCTTTAGTGGCGTATTGTGGATTCTTTACGAATAAATCCCCCTTAAATATGACCCGCTACGAGGAAAAGGTGCTAACGTTAGCTGCTTACCTTTAGCTTGAGATCGCTAGCTTCTCTTCTCTGGCAAAATGCAACAATCCAAGCCGTTTTCTTCATTAATGTAAAATCCACGTTGAGTAAAACTTTTCTGACAAATATTTATCCTTAAGTAATAAAGTGTCTCTTGAATTTGGTCGCTCTTAATTGCAGAAATCCATTATTTGCGGCGTTTTGCGAACTTTTTCAGCACATGTAGTGCACTCATCTTGTTGACATTTTGGACGGCTGCTCCCTATCTCTCCTCTGCAGGAGATTCTATTTACAAATGATTCTATTTGTGTAGGCTACATTTCTTCAGTCTTCATCTGTACTGTGTAGTTGAAGTGTAGGACGTCCTACACTTCAACTACACAGTACAGATGAAGACTGACGATAAAATGATTCTAGTTTGCCAGAGCAAAATCAGGATAAACCACAGCAGCAATAGCTCCTCCTTAAGTTAACACAAGTTTATGTCATCAAAGTGAGACATTGGAGGTGAATAGGGTAAAAACTAGAGATATTATTTTGAAACTTTTGCTGTAAATAAGAAAAAGATATGTTGCAAGTTTGTCATTTATGTTTTAATGTAAAAAATTTGTGAATGGACACAGGTGGGAAACATCCAAGGGTGCCCCAAGCAAAAATAAATAGGGGGCCTTACATATTAGATATTATTGACAATACTTATATTTATAGAGATAGGCATGGCTGTATACTGTATTTAGAGAGAGGCTGCTATTGCAAGCAACACATTATATCATAAATGCATGCTTTTGTACTATTAATTAGCCCAGGGTTACTGATTTAGACCAGTTGTGGACAGTAGCGCAGGAAGTGGGGTGCTGTGGGGGCTGCAGACCCCCCATGGAGTACATCAGCACCCCCTGCTGGGGGCTGTGGGAAACACTTTAGTCACATACGTCACATATGTCACATACAGCGACATACAATGTCGCTTCAGCCCCCCCTGCCCCAACAGGCTTCCCGCGCACCTGGTTGTAGAGCAACAGCCCAGTGAAAAGAAATCACTAAATAATTTGCATTGCAATAGTTGAGCCCATTAGCAAAACAATAGCAAAACTATGCACCACTTCAGATAAAAAGGCTTTGCAGCGAGTCATCAAAGCCACAGAAAAATCACTGGGTGCCCTCTGCAGTCATTGGATGAACTGCCGTCATCACACAACGTCAGCAGAAGACCCCTCCCAACCGAGCTACCACCAATTCAAACACTTGCTCTCGTCAGAAGATACCAGGCCGCAAGTTTCGCACCATCAGACTTAGGGATTAAAAAATACAAATTAAATTAAAAATGAAATTCCACACAGCTATTTGCATGGTCTAATCTAATCTAATGCAGTGGTTCTCAGCTGGTTTGATGTCCCATGATCCACAATGCCAAGCTACAACCAGTTAAGAACTAAATGGTATATAAATAACGTAAAAGCCTGTGTTTTCTTATGCATGGTTGAATAAGCATTAAATAATCATAAAACGAAAATTACGAGGCATGTTTTTGTGTGTTTTTGGCAGATAGATATTTTTTAAATGTTGCCCTTAAAAGGCTTGCGACCCACTAAAAATTATTCCGCGACCCACTTTTGTGTCCCGACCCACCAGTTGAGAACCACTGGACAACTTTATTTACAATAGGCAGTGGGGTCCAATTAGTGTGTTTAACTGACCTTCTTGGTTGAGGTGGCTGAAGCTTTCTCGACGCGTGCCAAACTTGCGTACCATCGAGATATAATTGTATTCAATTGTATTTCAATGCATGAAAAATCTGTTTATACGCGCGTCTCGCCTTGATAAAACGACTCGTGCCAGAGACCGCAACCTGTTCAAGCGACCGGCTAGGCCACGTTACTGATTACGAGAGGGTTTGGATGACCCGCCGAACAAGCTTCAGCACTCCGCCAGGATTGCTAAAAAAAATTCCACCTTTATAAAAAATGTACCAAACCTTTTAGATCCAACAAAGACAAGACCAGCAAAGCAGCCAAGCCAAACACACTAGCTCTGTGTGCAAAGTAATTAGGCATTTTTACTTAAGTATTTATAACTCGGAGAATACACACTGTGGGAAACATGGAGCTTCTATTTCTGTGGAGACGCCTCGAAGCAGCGTTTGTGCCCACTGCTCCTCTCAAAGTGGCATTCTCCCCAACAGCACACACAGGTTATTTTCTTAGCAGCTGCTGTCAAGAGTTTGTGAAACTACGCGAGACAGAGACTCCAAAGTGGGCGAAACATTACGACAACATTTGGACAGCCGTGTAATTTTGACTCAAATTGCGGCTGTGGGTGTTGCTGACCGCCGCAGGGGAACACGCCGCATGTTACGAGGTCAACAGAGTAGCGTTCCAACACAACTTTGTGGGACTTCTTTTGACCTAGACAAGTGCGCACGGCAAGCAGAAATTCATTACCATATATGCAAAGTTTGGACAACAAAAGTTTGAAAGCTTTTCGGGGCACAGAATTGCTGAGAGCAGCCGGTTGCTATAGATTCATTAATATGGCACGCATGGAAGCGGGTTAGCATGTTTTCCCGAGGTTGCTTTCTGCAGGTGCATACTAAAAGTGCCAAACAGGTGCTGAATCAGTAGCACTGTGGAAATTAATCCTAGCATTTTGGCCTCTGTCCAGCTCTTGCACTTTGAATTTCGTTGTACCATAGCAACACACTTGTGTAAGAAGACATTATGAGACAGATAGCAGATAAAAACACTGTTCATAATTAATCAGTTTGGTTCATGGTTATTGTAATAGAGCTAGGGATTGTTATACAGTTATCGAATAATTAACCACTGTAAATTTCAAAGGTCAAAAACAAAATTGACCATATTTTAATATTACTGTATATCATCTTGTACCTGGAGAATATATTTGCTTCATTCACAAAGTTTTGAGTAATCCTATTCACCTATTCACTGTCTGTGGGTATCCTAAAGAGCCCTTCGCCAAATCAGGACAAACAGGAGACAGAACCAAAGAGGAGAGGAGTGGCTGTACCTTATGTAGCGAGAGTCTCTGAGAAACTTCAGAGGATTTTTCATCAACATAAAATCCCAGTCTATTTCAAACTAATGAATACATTGAGACAAAAATGTGCTCATCCCAAAGACAAGACCCCAAGCCACAAACAGAGAAACGCAGTTTACTCAATCCATTGCAAAGAAGAGAAATGCAAAGAGCATTACATTGGAGAGACGAAACAACTGCTTCATAATTTTGAGGACAGTGAAGTTAAGATATTAGCAAAAGAAAATAGATGGTTTGAGTGAAAGAAGCTATTTTTGAACTTTCTATGAACAGGAATGGGGGCCTTCACTTTAATTTAGCCCCCATTTATAGCAGCAGCCTTCAGCCAAGACCAGAGGTGCGAGAAGCTTTAGACCAAAGCCCAGGGCAAGACAATAGGAAGGTAAGGAGCAGTGATTAGGTGGGAATAGGGTCAGGGCTTTTTTCTCCAACCTTCAGAACATAGAGATGGGACTCCTCCTACTGGTTCTTTATATAGATCCAATGGCGTTCAAGTTTGGTTTCACATTGTGAACCAAAAGTGAGAGTTTATTATCACTGCTGCCTGCAGGGGGCTCTCCGGCCAATTGGAAATTCAGAACATCTTCTGAATTTCATCTCATACTGCTCACTGTCTTTTCCTTACATTCACGTCTAAGCAATGTATATAAACTATAGCATGTATAAAGAGTACAGAAACTAGCCAACTTCCTGTGGTAATGACTACTTCCTGTTCACATTTTAACATAGATTAAAAATAAAGATTTTTTTTTAAAAGATGAGAAATCTTAAATAAACATCAAGCCAAATGTGTTTCATAAATAGTGGCGCTATTTTAACTTTAGCTTAAAGACTAAAACATTTTGATTTATAAGAAGTCTCCACCAGTGAAGTATTTACATCCATCCAATTTTTAACACGTATGTAATTATCCAACAGTTGAGTCTAACGACGGTAAACAGTCGCTACCATAGTTAGCAAGGCAGCTACTCCTGTATACTTTTAAGAATTTGTTTGCCGGTATTTGCACCATAGAAGTTAGCATTAGCCATCAAACATCACAATTGATGGATGTTTTCAGCTGCTGTCAACCATCGACCACAATTGTGTGATGTCAAAGCCTTGTTAGAAATCCTTATTCCACAGACAATCCTTTGGAAATTTTACTCAAGATTAGAAATAGCGCACAAAAGTGGTATCTTAGCTAAATGCTAAGTCATTTCGGTGAAGTTTTCTGCTTTTTTTCCATCCAATGCCCACTAAACCTCCTCTTATAACATGTTAAGAGAATGAGAGAAGGTTTAAGCTAGCTCGGCGTACGTATTTGGTGCAAAATGCTCAGATAGCTAAGGGCAAAAATATTACATAAAACACAAGATCGGACATCACCACATTGGAACGAATGGCAAGCTCTGGCGGCCATCTTGTGATTGGCCTTTCAAATATACTGCAATGTAAATAAATAGGAAGCACTACTAAATTTTGTATGACATTTATTATTATTTCTGGTCATGTCATTACTTTTTTAAAGTATTGACTTGAGGCAGTATTGCAACAACAGTAGAACGAATGGTGTTAAATAGTGCTAAGGCCACAAAACAAACATCCCTTTAAAGATAAAGATAAAATGTATATAAAATATAATAAATATGCCTAGACTGAGACACCTAGACTTACCAGCAATATAACAAATCCCAAAAAATAACTGCATCTAAAATTCTAGAGTTTTATCAACAAAAACCGTGTCCCTGTTTTTACATCACTTGCTATTAGCATTAGCGTCACCGGCCAGTCACAAGATGGCCGCCATATTTGCCACGTCAACAAGAGTCATGTCCGATCTAGCGTTTTATATAATACATTTGGCTAAGGACATTCCTATGATTCTGTGCACAGAACCTATTTTAAAGCCTGTGTTTTCAGCTTCCTCCCTGTTATTTTTTTTTTAAAACATTCCACACTTTTCAATTTATTTTATGTTTTGTCTGCCAGATTACACAGACAGTCAGCATACCTATTCAATTAACATTTTCAGCGAACGTAGTTTCATTTGAGCAAGACACAGAGTATCATCCATGACGAGAAGCGTGCTAAATTGCTAGTTGAGGAAGCTAGCCGTTATTAGGCTCTTTGATCATTACAGAGATTGTGTGAGATTGCGGTCCTCAGTGCAGAAACTGTCAGACGCGCGGTAGACAAGCCTAACAGGAGCGTTGCCATGGAGACCGGGCTGGGAGCTGTAGCCCGGAGCCGCCGGAGGAGAGATGTAGGCGCTCGTGTTAACAGGCCTGTGTGAGTCAGTGGAACAGGTGTACGGAGATCTACGGTCAGGGAAGGAGAGATATTGGACTCGGAGCGGTTTTATTAAAGGGTAACTCTTGTTGGCTCAATATCTTGGCTGGAAATTCATAAAGAGTGAAGCAACAAGTCCAAATATAAAGGTGCATATAAGGTTAGTTAGTTTTTAATTACATTTGAAACAATTTTCTATTGAATGATATGCTCTTTTAACTACAATACATAGTGTTAGTAAGACATAATTACACACACACAAAAGTATGTATTCTTTATAATCTCAGTACATTGGAAAGTAAAGAACAAGAAATAGTCTTTTGCCCTTTTGTAGTGATGCGCAGGTCTCCGTTTTTTCCGAACAGACCCAAACCGATCCGAAGAAAATCAGACCCGACACGCTCAATCCTAAAAACTGGGTCTCAATTTGCTGAACCTGTACGCCAAATTTCTTTTTCAGAATGGGAAAGACCTTTCCACTCCCTGATTGGCCAGTCCCCGACATTAGCAGGAGGGTCTTAATGCGGCTGATGGAGAGTCCGTCACCTCTACTTCTTTCCCGCAACTTTTACCTCAATGAATCTCAATAAGACTCCTTCAGAAAACTCCACTATCCTTAAAGTTAGGGTTTGGTTTACGGTTGGTTTGGATTAGTTCAAGCTAGCTTCGTCCTCGATTCTGACCAATCAGGGGGCCGATATGCAAATGTGGCCTCTCCCATCCAGGGAAAAGAAGTCGCAACCCGCACACATTAAAAGTAGCGCTGAGGCCGCGAAACAGCTGCCTGTCAATCATACGACATGAACGAGAGTAGAAATGGCTCTTTTGTGTACGTCTAACAAGTTGCTGAAACACGTTTGACTCATCAAGAAGAAACATGCCTAAACTGTCATGAGGCTTTACTTTTACCACATCACGGATAACTATTTGTCAAACTAAACAGGAGTTTGGACTAAAGTGACCCATGCAGGACCCAGGAGCAGTAACAGCTTACCTTACAACGCGTGAAGCTGCTCTTTTTCTCTACCTCTCTCTTCAGGTTAGTAACATGCTCTCATCCTGATCGATCTTTGTCTGCTTCATCGTCAATAGTCCCAACTAGGCTATAGTGTGTGAGCGTTGTGCATGCATTTGGCGCATGGCAGCACGTGATGTTAAGACGACAGTGCCCGACAAAAGTCCTGTCGCTTATCCCAAACTGTAGGAACAACAACAAATAATAACTTGACTTGTAGTTGATCAATTGGAATCAGAAACGGCTTATAATGAAAGGCAAAAGCCTCTAGATTATGTTTATTATACCAAAAGACAGTTTTGTATCATTCATTGAGTTTTATAATTTCATTAAGACAGACATAAGTCTTGTCACATACAAAAAAAATGTTGAAATTACACATTACTTTATTTTGAACACACAAAAATGACATTAGAATTACATTTATATATATGCATGACTTCCATGAGCTTGGAGGACTGCATCCCCAGACATGCTCAATAATGTTCACTGGGCTGACCAATCCTGGAGCACTTTAATCTTCTTAGCTTCCAGGAACTTGAATGTGGAGGCTGAAGTATGAGAACTGCTGCAGAATTTGTCCTCTCTTGTGGTTTGTGATGTAATGGGCATCAGAAATGTCTTCCCCAGACCTGATTTTGACTGTTCTCTCAAATTCTGCAGCAGGATGTATTCATTTTTTCCCCCCAAGGCACCACAGGTTTATGTTCTAATGTTATTGTAACATTTTGTGCATTCAAAATGAAGTTTAAGTATAATTTCAAACCGTTGGTTTCGGGCCAACCATCACTACACTTTTGCTATACCTGTTTGCATTTTTTACTTTTACAATCAATGAAAGAGGCATTTAATGAGCTAGTTAATCTATCTAAAGTCAGATTTAAATTAATGGTTTTATTTTGTTAATATTAGTCACAAAGATTTGTTCAGAGGGAATGTTGGATAAGTTGTTTAGTTTACTCAAAAACTAAGCATTAGTGAATAAATCTGTAAAAAAGTAGGTCATGTATTTGTTTCCAGGTGAAAGCATACAGTATATTTTAAGAGCAAACTGGCCCAGAACCTGAACATCTTGCCTGCAGTGTCTCCCCTTTAAAAGAACTCTCGGAACAACTAGACTACTATTTAGATGTGGTTCAAAGAGAGACCGGTACCGGAGTTAGGAGAACTTCCATCCATCAGAACTCAATCGATGCAAATCCAGGGCTGACTGAACAGAATAGGAAAGGAGTTAATTTGTCTGACCTTGCTTTAGGCCAGTATCCTATAATATTATGCTAGACTGATTGATATTGTTCATAAAGTTCTGATTGCACTGTATTGCATTCAAATATCACTACACTTCCAGTTTCAGCAAAGAAAAAAAGTATTTAAATCTAATTGACATTTGAAGCCAAGTCCCATCACTGCGCCACTCTCCAAGCGTTCTCCAAACGATGGCCCTGGGCTTGTTGCCGATAAATAGAAAAACAAAAATAACCATTTGCTTTTATTGCCGGATATTTTGGCGCGTTTAACAGTTGGTTATATCTCCCCGAGGCTACGCAGACTTGAAATGCCACCGTATCTGAAACCGAAATCTTTTATAGAGAAAGGAAAAAGGCCATAGCAGCTGCGAGGCAAAAAAAAAAAAACAAAAACGCCAGCATTTGCATCGCCCTCCAAAAGCCGTATTAGCAATCAGGAAGTTGGTGCGCGGGGAGGAAGCGACTTTGATACGATCAATCAGGCACAATGCGCGGCGTGATGAATATGCAGCCCCCTTTTCACTGGAAGCTAAAGAAAACTCCAGAAGAAATTTGTAATTAAAATTCAGAGAGGCCGATCTGAGCATCCAAGCGCGCGGCCGTAACAGGAAGCCGGAAAACACTCGGCTCCGAGCGACATCAAAAGAGCACATACAGATGAAGGCGGCCGAGGGTTTGATTTACATGGGATCCTCAATATGGCCAAGTCCAAACCATACGCGCTTCTGTGTTGGGGAGACGCGAGACACTGCAGGCAAAACTACAACCATTTCAGGTTCGGGGTTCGGGCAGGCGGGAGGGAGGGACAACATTTAAAGTGAGTGATATTCATTTGAAACTTTTGCTGTATATGATTGACATAAGTAAATGAGAAAATTGCATTGTAGGTTTTCTGTCATTTTATGTTTTCAGATTTTATGTGTAAAAATGACCAACATTGCGCTTTATTTTTTTCATTGTGATGAAATCAATATAATGTATAAAATGCATGCTGTTATTTTGTTGATATATTAGTTTATTTATTCAGAGGGGATTTAAAATAATAATAATTTAAATAAACTACTTATTAGTAAATAAACTTGTAAAAGTTCAAATTTTGCTTTGTTTTTTGGGATTCAATAACTCAATAAATCTCAATAACTCAAAACTCAATAAATCAGGCTAGGGATTAAATATGAAAAAATCCCTCTCAACAAACCTTCAGAATAGTACTCTGTAGTTGAAGTGTAGGACGTTTCGATCTTAGTCCAAAGATCGTCATCAGCTTTCACGAATAGTTCAGCGCTTTTACATGCATACATATGTTCTAACCTGGGTTTGGATGAGGCGATGCGTGGCTGTCTGGTCTTTGTGCGTGCCTTCAGTCCCGTAAGACGACCAAAGACGGTGTTAGCATTTTGCCTCTACAGTATAGTCCCATGGCGCCAAATTTCGGTGTGCCAAAATTGACAGGTTTAATTTTATGTAACTATACTTTGAACGTGTAACTACTAACATACCCCATTTCAATAGGGGAAACTTGGAAGAGATTGTATTGACAATGCGTCCATCAAACAGGTAGAATCATATAAATACAAAATACCTTGGTGTTTATATTGACAGATGCCTCACATGGCAGGTCCATGTGGACAACCTATGTACAAGGATACAACAGCGCATGTATTTCTTGAGAAGACTGCGCCTCTATGGGGTCAGCAGCAAACTCATGCTTGTGTTTTATCAGGCCATTCTGGAGAGCGTG
>OMNZ01090294.1:0-13351 GCA_900303255.1 Lesueurigobius sanzi | reverse complement strand
TGAAAACTGCTAAATCTTTAGAGGCCGTTTTCTACCCTTTGACCTTTTTTGAGTGCCTACCTTCAAATGGCCACAACTTCTCCAAATATTATCAGATTTCCATGTGTTACACATCGTTGGAAAGCTTGGAGACTACACTTCCGTAATCTGTGAATAACTCGAAATGCCAGAAATAAACTTGTGTCCCTGGTGTCCGTGTTCGGTCACATAGCACGAACAAAACCTTTTACAGTTTGTGCTTCATGGCTCTATCAAGTGGTTGCAAAGGTGGGGGTCATGAGATAATTCCAGGGGGTTGCCAGATCATATTGAAGATCATATTTTCTATGTAGTTTGAATGATGCTCTGGGGGTCGCAAAACCATGGTTTGTTAATGTTTTTAACCCTTTAAGCCCTATAGCCCCCACAGTTGGTGCCTCACTTTCAGATACAGTTACTGACATATGTGTTTTATGCAGCAAAATATTCCAAAGTTCCAAATTAGTGACACCTGATGTGGGATTATCCATTTCTGTTGTTATTTGCCACATCACAGGCAGGAAAATGTGTGTGGTTTTTTCAGGCGGAAATTCATTCAATCCCATGGCAACCTCATTTTATTATCAAACAACATAATTTATTATTATTTCACTCCCACCGTCATCCCTAAACTCTACCAAATGTGTGGACACCAAGATTAGCCATGTGCACCTATGATGTAAATAAATGATATTTGGAGAAAAGGGCCTAGGGCATAAGAGGTTAAATAGTCTTATGAAATTGTTGCTTGAATTCTGTCCTGAAATATTGTAAATTGTATTGACTTGTGCCGCTGTCTCGGCCAGGACTCCCTTTGAAAAGACATTAGTAATCTCAATGGGACTTTCCTGGTTAAATAAAGGTTAAATAAAAAAAATAAAAAAAACACCAGCAGTCATCATTTTGGTGGTCACGAGTAAAAAAAGGTTGAGATCCACTGGACAGTTAATAACACTTTAAGAACACATACATTTCACGTTAGTTCATTGGTGTTGAATGAGAAACGGTTGAACTTTTATCTGGATAGAACTAGTTGAGTGAACCTAAAAGCAAAAGCACCTACAATATGTTGAATGGCAAGTTCTACCATGCAATTCTTGGCTGCTTTCCATCTGAATATGACTCTTGGTTTTGTTGTCAAATGTACAAAGCATTCTGGCATATTCCACAGTAATAAACCAATGGAGATTTTATTGTAAAATACTAGTTATCTTTCACATAAAAAATACGAACATAGAGTTAGTTGGATTACAACTTGTGAAACAGCAGTTGAACAGCTCTCCATATTGTCCATAATGTTAAATGTTTGATCAGAACATTATTTTAATCTGTGAGTCTTAAGAATGTCATGACATGAACACTACAGAAGTCCTCTGACAGGGCCCAGTGACTGTGCACCGTTTGTAACAGAGTATTGATTCATTGGTTTTAATAATTCCTCCCACGAGAGGATGACCACGCAGCGACTTGAGGCTGAATCACACGGGACAAAGAGCGAGTCGCGTCTGGTTTGGACCGGCCCTGTTTAATAACATTACAGCCATTAGACCTCAGGCCTCAGCTGCAGCACGTGCAAATAACAATGAGATTAACCCACGCAGGTGCGGCCAAAACAATGATGAAACTACTGGACTATTGTGTAGGATTATTGGTGTTTATATAGTGCTGCACTTTCATTTAAATTTTATTTTTAATATACATTTTCGTTTGTTGACTTAGTGAAAGAGGAGCTACAGAGAGATGCCATTTCCAAACGACAAGTCACAAACAAAATCAACTAATTTGAGGGTTATTAGAATTAATACTTTAAAACAAAAAGCTATGCCTAAATTGATTTAAATTATTGCACATAACATTAATATTGTACTTGTTAATTCATGCATACAATATTTTTGTTACCACTTCAAAAAATGTTTAATTCTGCCTTATATCATCTTTTTCCATCTGAAACGTTAATAATAAGTAACAATGCTATTATCAAAAAATGAATTTAAAAAGAACAGTACCTTCAACAGGTACTTGGGGCTGGTTGAAATAGGGCGTGGACGAGCCGGGGAGTGGTTGGAGAACAGTAGGTGATTGGTTGAGGCGTGGATCTGCTCCTGAACCTACTCAATATATTATCTTCATATCAAAATATGAATTTAAAGGCACTATACCTGATTTTTTTAATGATTTCTTAAATTACAAATAATGGAAGAGGGAGCGAGTAAAATCAATTGATAACTGTGGTCCCAACTCAATCCTAACTTTGCTCAAAATCAAATTCCTGTTTCTTCTTAGTAATGAGTTTATAAGCATATTTCACAATTGGCGGGTCATTTTTTGTGTTCAAAGTCACAGAAATGCAGCAAAACTATAGCCTGCAAACTCATGAAATTGACAATAAATGCTTTATATTTAGATTTCCAGATATGTCTGAGTTTGCAATACTAAAAAATATAATTTCATTCCTATAGGAAAAAAATAGGTATAGTCCCTTTAAGAATGTTTTACAAACAACATAAAACTTTTGTTGCTAAATTGAATTTTCTGTTTAGTGCACCAAAGCTAAAAAAAATAATTAGTATTCCATCCATCTTCTTCCGCTTATCCCTTGCCTGTCCCTTATGGCTCTTCCTGCACCAGTCCCTTATGGCTCCTCCTGCAGGTGCTGGATCCACAGGAGGACGACCTCACGACGCTCCTTCACCTCTGGGCGAGGTCACAGTCCTTGATGGTCTCATCATAAGTAGCTTCTGAACCGCTCTTTGTCTGACCCGTCACCTATGACCTGTTTGTCCTGGGAGACCCTGCCCAGTGCACAAAGCCCCAGACAACAGAGCTCCTGGATCCTTCGGGCGCCCAAACCCCTCCACCACGATAAGGTGGCAGTTCGAGGAGGGGTTAATTAACGTATTGTCAATAAATCATGAACAATTTATTTTTTGGGCTCAGTGCTTTAAATTTATTGCAACTAGATATAAGAAGAGTTAATTTGCAAAAACAAAAGTGATCTGGTCCTAAAACACACAGCTACACAACGTTGATTTTTGTCAATGGCACTTGAATGGCATCTGTTTTTGCAAATCAACTCTTCAACATGATTAAGTACACCTAGACCAAGAGCTATTCCAATATTTTCCAGCCTCAGTGCTGTATACTTTCATGTTACATCAAGGTAAAATGACAAATACTAATATGAATGAAATCACGTGTCGATCTCCAAATGGAAACTCCAGGAACAGTGCATTGACCGCTGTCTGACTCTGAGCTCTCAATCCCACCTGTCTTTGCAATAAACTCGAGGTTTGTGTGAAGTCGCGGAGGCCGTTACCTTCAGCTGCTCGTGGCCACAGGTTCCAATGTGCGAGCTGACATACCGGACAGCTGTAGCTATACCCAGCTCCTCTCTGGCCCGGACAGCCCCCGCCCCCCTCCCCGTGAAGGGCCCTCAAAGCCGGGGCGACAAGGTTCACAGTAAGGCAGCGTCACCATAGAGACTGTGTTTGCATTTCTCAACCAGGATTTCTGAGACCAGCGGCTTTTCAGCTGAAATTTAAACTATCTATTCAGTGCGCCGAGCTGTCTGGAAAAGTCATTGACAACGCGAGGCAACTCATTCACTGCCTGACTCTTGGAGGTGCATTTCCTTATGACTGAAAAGGCAGGACAAAAAGTGCCTTGGCCGTGAACTCAAAGTGTCATCTTAAAAGGACCTTATTCGGCTAATTCAACTTTTTTACCCTTAATTCTGTTCCCACGTGAAACAAAAAAACATATTGGACAACTCTGGTTTGGATGTGATTTGTTTTCTTTCAGACAGCTTTACCGGACTATTGCAAGGCTCAAATTGCCTGCATTACAGATTTCTTCTTTCTTTTCGTTTCTTTCGAATAGCAGCGGTCTTTAGCTTCACTCCCTTTGCAGACATAAAAACTGACCTTCACACTGGAAAAAGTGATATCTGGATAAGTTTAAATGACTGGAATTAAGTACATTTGACCTTAATTGGAGTAATTCTGACTTGTCAAGTAAAAATGTATCCAATGGAATATTTATAATAAGAAAAAGTAGATTTACTATGTTTGAGTGTGCCAAATGACTTGCTCCATTGGCAGATCATTTTACATACAGTACCAGCCAAATATACGTATTTCAAGAAAATTGCACCGATTTTTATATGCTGTACTTATCTTAAAACCATACTGTGTAACATTTCACTCAATAAATAAATATGTACAGGGTGTCCTTACAATTAAAATATATATATATTACAAAGTTGATGAGTTATCTTAACCAGATTTGTTCTATTGTAATCAGTGTTTATCAAAGTTAGTAATCACATTGAAATTGGGGACATTGGGGACTGTATGTTTGTCAGTTCCTCAACCAAACATTTCCAGACCGGTGGATTGGAAGAAGATGGGCCAATTCCTGGGCACCACTTTCCCCAGATACCACTCCCTTGGACGTCTTTCTCTGGGGTTATGTTAAAGATATCGTGTATCGAACACAGATACGGGACATTACTGACTCTGCTACAGCGAACATGGCAAGAAATGGAGGACCGTTGACTGAAGGCATAATAATATAATATAATTTATCATACAGTATGTGGTGGTGCAAAGCCATTTATTGGCAAAGAACTGACTTTACTCTTTTGAAATCATAATGAAACAGAAACTACTCAAATGTCCCTGATCTAACGTTTACATGACCTTCAACAACTGCCAGGACAACTGTTCAGGAGCAAAGAAAAACTCACTTCAGCTGAAATACAGGGCTCTCTGACAAAATTGGACTCTCCGAAAAAATGTTTTTTTCAAGATACACAATATGTACACTGCAAAAACTCATATCTTATTAAGATAAGTAATCTAGAAATCTAGAAAAGTACATTGTCCTTTTTGAGAAACTCATATTTACAAGATGAGTTTCTCAAACCAAGGACAAACTTCAGGAAAATTTAACAAATTTCTAGATTACTTAACTTACTAAGATATGACTTTTTGCAGTGTAAACTTTTGATCAGCGACATTTGGGTAGTTTCTAGTTGAAAAGCGTAAACAAACAGGTTTTTTGACCATAAATGGCTTCACACAACCACTAACCTTGAATGAAATAAAGGTTTTTGTGTTATCATTCATATTCTATGAAATGCATAAATTGACATCCCCTGTACACTTATGAGCACACCTTCACATACTACATAATGACATTTAAATTAGGTATTCAAGTTCATTTTTTGATTAGCCAGTGCAAAAATAGCATTTCCTGGTCATTAGGGGCATGTTTTGTATTGCTGGCAACAGTGCAATTCAAAATGGTACCTTTAAGTTTTACAACTGTTTTATTGCTCTTGTGACATAGCAACGTATAACTGGGAATGTTTCACAATCTAGCTTTAAGTTATAAAAAGCCGTATAAAAGCCGTCCAAAAGAATATTAAAATGCCCAACATGTCAGGGCTTTCACAGCACCGGCGGATCGCACAGAATCAGAACATTCCTCCCGCCTTATCCGAGCCTCTGGAAATTAAAGTCTTTATTTGCACAGGGAGCTCGGCAGAAGTGAGCATGCCAATCAAAATGCGGAGTGTGGTCGGAGGCTTTCTGCTGCGTGCCCGGCCACAGAGCAGCATTCAGGGCCCGGTGCGCTCTCATACCAAGGCTGCTGCGCCGGAACAAAGGGGCCTTTCACATTGACCTTGACACCCGGCCACCCCCGTCACCACAGGAACCACCAGTGCCGAAGAATCCACCGACTCCCCGATATCAATCTCCCATATAGGCTCTAAGGCCGAGGTGAACCTACACGACACGGGGATAATGCTAATCGTATGGAAGTTGGAACTGCTTGTTTGCGAAGGTGAGGAACTGTGAGAAATGCGCCGGGTCGGAGGGGCGGGGGGTGTGTTTGCGCTCTCCTCATAAAGGCATCAACATGAAATAGCCAAAGATGCAATAAGTTACCGGAACGACAGCATTTATTCACAGCGCGGGAACAAAATAGTTGCATTTTTGGTTTGTCTTTTTCTTGCAATTTTACAGCCTGGAAAAACATCTCATATAAACAGCAATTTGTTTTTTTTAACAAAATAAAAATAAGAGGCTTTCACTTTGTACATAAATTCACAACTGTACATAGGGATTTTTACAAAGCACATAGAGCTTCCAAATATACAACACTGATTCACATTTACAGACTTAACACAACTTGGCTCTGCTACATTTAACACCTGGGAGTTCGTCACCTGCTGCTGGAAAAAAAAAACAGTCCAGACGCATTCCACACAGCATCGTCTGTCGAGTCCATTCGGAGGCTGCTTGGCAACACTTAAGGCGCTGGTCTTTTGTGTCCATAGAGCCGCCAGACAACGGGAGGGACCACTTGGCGCGTCCGTCTCCGTCTGGGAACGCTGGCTTGTCCGCTCGTCAAGGACCTGTCCCACTTCTCGGCCGACTCACTCAGTCTGTGTCCACGTGACAGGGGTTGGTGCCTTTCCTTTCGGCTTCGTGGTACACTCGAAGGAAGTCTTTGTAGCGGGGCGCGCAGCCCATCCAGGCCTCGCCGAATCGAACCGCCCCGGTGAAAAGAAAGTCCCCCTCTCCGGCCTTGGCGCCGCACTGGAGGGGTGCCTTAATTTGCCCCGTCCAGCTCCGGGCCCGCACGCCCCCAGACAGGAAGATCTGGGTTTTCTGTCTGTGCAGCCGGCTGACCTCCACAGTGACCGACCAGCGCTCCTCTTCCTCCTTCACCTGCCTGATTGTGCCCCGCGCCACTGCAAACACACCAGACAAATGATATTTACCAAGGGCTAGGCTAATTTCACATGTGCTAGGCTAACTTCACATGTGCTAGGCTAACTTGACATGTGCTAGGCTAACTTCACTAACTTGACATGTGCTAGGCTAACTTCACTAACTCAACATGGTGGCTAGGGCTGGGTGACATGGCCAAAAAATCTTATCACGATTTTCTCACAATTCATATTGTCTTTTAAAGTGGACTAAAACCATCTGCTTCTTCCTGGGTTTAGACCTGGAGTTGTAGTGGTTTAGTCCTGGTTAAGACCTGTTTTAGTCCAAGTTTCAGTCCTCAGACATTAATTTTTTCCCTCAAGGTCTAGTCCTGGGTCAATCCTGGTTCAGTCTGTGATATTGTCCAGGTTAAGACCTGCTTTAGACCCAGGTTACTCTTGGTCTGTGTAGGTTCTCAGTCGTACAGGAGTTGTCCATCGTAAGCAAAGATTCTTCAGTCTTCATCTGTACTCTGTAGTTGAAGTGTCGGACGTTTCGATCTTAAGGGCTCTTAAGAGATCCACGGACGTGTTCAAGTCTTTATTCGCTGAGGACGACCTTTGGGCTAAGATCAAACGTCCGACACTTCAACTACAGAGTACAGATGAAGACTGAAGAATCTTTGCCCACAGGTTTCTCTTGGTTTAGTTCTGATTGAGTCCTAGGGTTTAGACCTGGTTTAGTCCTGGTTTAATTGTGGTTTAGACCTGGTTTAGTCCTGGTTTAATCCTGGTTTAGTAGAAGCAGTGAGTGGAGACCAGATCACGATTTGATTTTTATCATCAGCCCTAATGGCAGCACACAACTTGGTGACAAAAGTACAAAATGAAAAGCTCAATCGGGAGCCTACTTACCAAAGTCATTTGTGCAGACGGCGAGCAGCATGTCCGCATCGCTGCAGGGTTGGCAGGGAGCTAGAACAAACAAAAGAATGTAGTTTAGGTTTGGTGCCAACATTTTTTTTTCTTTTTTTTAATTTCTTCAGCACTTCCTGTATTCTGTAGTGTAGTGAAAACGACTGCTGACAATTACACAACTATTCTCCGTGGAGGCTCAGGGGACAAAGACACTAAACAGCATGCCAGTAATAACCGTGGACCACGTGACGCACATCTCAAGATCTTATGTATTCACAAAGACAGCAGTGGGCCGGTCAGCAACAGACCCAGCTGGACTTGTTGCAGCTGAGCGGGAAAGCCTTTGAGAGTCTGGAAGTGCATCATACACAGTTTACACTTAATAAAGGGGAGATACAGGCAACCGTATTTTTTCTAAAGTTTCAGATATGGGCCAGTTTTATCTCTTAACATATAAACTTTCACCTGGAACCAAATAAATTGCCAAATCTTCACAATAAGGTGTTTAATTATTGGGTTGATTCAATGTTTCTCCATAGAGAATGACCATTTTCTCAAAATTACACTCTTTACACTATCTCCACTTTAATAGCACCTGCAGACATCAAACTTTGCAGTCTGCTACTTACTTTCCAGTATTTAGAAGGTTTGTTCACAGGGATTTTTCAATTTTTAATTTTTCCTATCCTGATTTTATTGAGTTTTGAACCCCAAAAAACAAAGTGGAATTTGACGTTTTACAGATTTATTTACTAATAACTAGTTTATCCTAAATAATATATCAACAAAATAAAATCATACATTTAAACCTGGCTCTATCCATTATTTGGATTTTGTCACTAAAAATACAGTATATTTTAGCCATATTCCACATAAAATGCCTTATTTTCAATACGTATAATGACAGAAAAACTTGAAATACAATTTTTTCTCATATTCCATGTCAGTAATTAAAGTAAAAGTTTCACATTGAAATCACTCAATTTTGTTTTTTTCCTCAAGACATACATATCTGTGCTCCACATACACTGCAAAAAGTGATCACAATTTTCTTGAATTCAGAATATCTGACCTTATTTGGAGTAATTTTGACTTACCAAATAAAATTATCTGGCAAAAGTACAAGTATTTTGTACTTAAATTAAGAAAGAGTATAGAATTTTGATTTATCAAAGATAAATCAGCAAGAAATGTTTTTTTTTCTTAATTTAAGTACAAAATACTTGTACCGTTGGCAGATAATTTTATTTATCAAGAGAACACTTTTTGCAGTGTACACATACTCCGATTCCTTTGAAGTTCTTTTTTCTGTTTAGAAACAATGTTACGTATTCGGGCCTGTTTCGTCACTAAACCTGATGAAGACCATGTAAGGTCGAAACGCGTTGACGTTCCTCTTTTGAATAAAGGACTTTTATTCTACTCCACCAGAGTGCATCAGTCTTTTTTGCCTCGGAAACCTGTCTCCTGTTAAATTTTCATTCCTTGAAGAGCACCTGGACATTTCTTGACCAAGTGCAGCACTCCCACCACCTCTGTCTACCCACAACTTCATTCATTTTCTTGAGAAAGGCTTGTTGGAGCCAATACCCTGGAAGAAACCATGCAACATGTTTTAAAAGATTTCAACATGTATTAGCCCAGTACTTTAAAGGCTTTTTAGAAAATGTAAATAGAGAATTGTAGTTTGGGAGGAGTGCCTTGGTTCTTCGTTTTTCTAAGTTTCTGTTCCCCAAACGCCAAAGAGCACCTTCCCCAAAAAACTACTTTTGTGGTACTGACTTCCTCCCGACTTTATTCATTGTTCGTTCTGGTTTCGTTTAGACCTGATCAAGTCCGACAGAACTTGTTTCTTGCGTGCGACTCCAGATCTATTTACAAAGTCAACAAAAGACACGTTTCTGGATTACTGTGGCCGTTAGGTTTGCAGAGATCCACGCAGCTTCGCCTCGAGCCACATTTCACTTTTGTGGATGAGCTGTCAGGACTGGCCAGTTGTCCGGTGTTTTACGGCTGGGGAAAGGGCTCTGGGGAGTGCAGCTGAGTCCATGATTAGTTGACTCAGGTGGCCTTAAGGGCGCACTAACTAGGACGGCTTTATCGCGGCCTCCTGAACCTGCTGCACTTACTTTAGCAGCGGAGTGGCACAAGGGCAAACCGCGTCAGCAAAGAGAGCGGCACAGGTGGATATTTAGTCATTCAAGAAGTTTAAAAGAAAGTTCAGAATAAAGACAGAAATACAGTAGATGTGAACAAACATATATACAGTATGGTGTCATCCTAATTTTTTAATAAGCAATAACTGGGCGTATATGCATAATTGAGGCTTAAAACGTTATTAGGGTACCTCAGCATTATAATTGTCTGTTTTTTTGTTTTGTTTTTTAACTATGCCTTTGTAAAGAGAAGTTAATTCATAAATGTCTCCATTGTGAGATCAATAAAGTCTTATCTTAAAAGCCCATAAGGAATGAGAGACTGGGCTTGTCAGGATTTCAAATTAGCCTGGAGCCTGCAGAAAGTAGTGGAAATGACATGTTATAAACGGTGCATACAAGCTTTCACTTTTAGCTAACGGCATGCTAGCAAATTGATGACACCGTGATGAAAACATGTTGAGCACAGAAAAGCTCAGAGCGGCTCTGGTTATGCGCTACGGCAGGGATCTCCAACCAGCAGCTTTCCAAGTAGCTCGCCAAAGGCTGTCTACATTTCTACATACGCTTGATGGCACACATTTTAGATGCATTTTCTTGGTTCAGAGCAAAACATCTCCAAACATTCAGGTGAATATAACATAGTACAAAGCGGAATCTACAGGCATTTTCTTTTATTGAGTCGAATTATCATCTTGAGAGTTCTAGAGGCCTAGTTACGCTGGTTTCTTTGAAGTATAAGTAGCTTGCTGCCATTTTTGATACACAAAAGTAGCTCACGGGGTAGAAAAGGTTGGAGACCCCTGCACTATGGGCTTTATAAATGTGATATATATATTACACAATAAAGTCCGTGCTTCAGCAGGAGAGCAGGAAACAACCAAAGGGCACAGGAACAGTAAAAAAAGTAAAGTGAAATTCTGCACAAGGCAAGTTAGTGATGAAGGAACAGCTTTGTAACATAGTTAATTTTGCATACGGCTTTGTTTTTGGTCAACAAATACTTTTGTTACAAACAAATCTCACTAATTAAGGCGCCCTTGGTTACCGGCGTTCTCACACTAGGAATTCTTGTCAAATCCAAAGATTACACTCCATAGATTTCTAATCCGCTTAAAAAAAAAGTACTGAAGTCAAAAGAAAAGGGCAGGGGATGTCATGGGATATTTTTTGAAGTAATGATTTTTGTGCTAAAGAAGATATGCTGGGGGCTTATTTTTGGCTGTCCCGTTTGAAGTCAAAGCTCTAAGGGTGAGGGGGTGAGCGTGTCGCAGGTCGGCCCGCCAAGCAGCACTACGCGCCGCTGCCTTGCTCTGGGGTCCAGGGGTCAAACAGCCATAAGCCGAGCGGAGCTTAAGAACAGCTGGAGAAACGAGAGACTTCAGAGGGACCAGCCTCACCCTGTTCCTGGCTTTGAAGTGCGCCTGCATGCTGCCCTATCCCAAGCAAACCGGGGCCTAAAAAGTGGATTTTTTTTTTCCCCTCCTTCTTCTTCTTCGTCTTGGTTCATATGACAGACATGAAACAGAACCGCAGGAATGGGCCGAGCGCCGAGTCAGCATCTCGGCTTTGGCCCCGGCACACGCTGCACCCGCTGCACCCACTCTGATCTGACCACATCACAGAGGCGCAGAGGGAGCGAGCACTGAGCAGAGGGGAGGAGCGCAGGCCGAGAGAGTGTCCCTGCCTGCAACATCTGGACCAGGGTGCATTCCCCTGTAATGGAGCAGCAACTCGCTAATACCACTCAGAGCCACTTCAAACAGCAGCAGCGAAGAGCGGGGAAAGACAAATGGCGGACAACATGAGAGGGATGATGAATACGAGGCAAGAGAGACATTAAGAAATAGGAAATATTGCGACAGAAGGGAAGAATAGGGTGGATAATTCAAACTAGAAGGAGTGACAGCTCAATGAGGGGGGGGGCAAAGCTTTCAATAACGAGTCTCCCAACATCTGGATTGACATACATTCCAGCGCGACGAAGAGCAACTGGATCCAAAGGAAAAAGATTAGAAGAAGAAGCGATGCATCCTCGCGTCCAAGTCGGTGAATCACCCCGTTGTTATCTCAGAGCACATCGCGGCGCTGTGTTGTACTGGAGAGAGGCGCACTTCTGTGGTGATCCAAGTATACAGCAATCTATAATTAATCTTCCCTCTGGTCTGGCACATAACGATGCAGGATATGAACATGCGCGGCCAGAGAGTTGTAAAAACACATGTGGGCCCGCGATGATGGCGGTGGAAACAAAAACACGGTTGCCTGCGCAGCCGCACAGCTTGAAGCGGCGCAGGTTTGGCAGGTGAAAACAGAGGCAGCGGAGGCCTGCTGTTCTGCACCGTCCCTTCACACACACCATCAAAAGGGGAGAAAGATGCACAGGCGGGCGGTTCATTCTTTCTGGATACTTTTACACAGTTGTTTTCCATGAGATAGAGGGTTCTGGCTTTGTTTTTCTGCACCAATTCAGAGTCAGACAAAAATGTAGCGATGATAGACGGATGGCGGACTTCTCCTCAAACACATTTCTAGTCTTCTTTGAGTAATTACCTGCTACTTTTTTCTTCTACTTGAGCAAATAGTTTTAAAAGAACTTTCCACTTACTTGCATTAATGTTTTGGCCACTCTAGTCTACCCATGTCAGGACATAAGCAGTTTTGATCAGTGGTGGAAAGTAACAAAGTAAAAAGTACACGTACAGGTAAAAAATTATAGGTACTTTTACTTTACTTCAGTACATTTTATGATGAATACTTTTTACTTTTACTTCACTACATGCTGGAGTCTCTATCTGTACTTTCTACATTTTAAAAATTGGGTTAAAAGTAAAATTATTTTATTTTCAAAGTGACCTCTCTATGATGAACTGGTTTAGTCCCAGTTTAGTCCTGGTTTAGACCTGGTTTAGACCTGGTTTAGACCTGGTTTAGACCTGGTTTAGACCTGGTTTAGACCTGGTTTAGACCTGGTTTAGTCCTGGTTTAGACCTGGTTTAGTTTAAACCTGGTTTATACCTGGTTTAGTCCTGGTTTAGACCTGGTTTAGTCCTGGTTTAGACCTGGTTTAGACCTGGTTTAGTACCTGGTTTAGTTTAGACCTGGTTTATACCTGGTTTAGTCCTGGTTTATACCTGGTATAGACCTGGTTTAGTCCTGTTTTCGACCTGATTTAGACCTGTTTTACTCCTGAGTTAGTGGTTTACTCTTTACACCTGGTTTAGTCCTGGTTTATACCTGGTTTAGACCTGGTTTAGTCCTGGTTTAGATCTCGGTCAAGACCTTGTTTAGTCTTGGTTTAGACCTGGTTTAGACCTGGTTTAGACCCTGTCTAGTCTTGGCTTAGACCTAGTTTAGACCCTGTTTAGACCCGTTTAGTCTTGGCTTAGACCCGTTTTAGACCCGGTTTAGACCCTGTTTAGTCCTGGTTTAGACCCTGTTTAGACCCTGTTTAGACCCTGTTTAGACCCTGTTTAGACCCTGTTTAGACCCTGTTTAGACCCTGTTTAGACCCCGTTTAGACCCTGTTTAGACCCCG
>OMNZ01090288.1:0-11119 GCA_900303255.1 Lesueurigobius sanzi | reverse complement strand
ACCTCCCACCTGCACTATCACACTAAACCTGTGGTACGGCATATGGAACAGGATACCACCGAATGAATATAACATAATACAATAAATGAATGTAATAAATATAACACACTTCTACTAACCTTAAGTTTATCTAAATCACCCCCCCCCCCTTTTTATTATATATTATATATATTTATATTATTATTATTATTATTTATTTTTTTTCTCTCAGCCTCTATACCCCTCCTCTTTATTTACTTACTGATTTAATTTTGCTCTCATTGCTATTATTTTTCATTCTTTCTTTTTTCACATGTCCATGTCAAATAATCTCTGCTTGCCTCCTTTTTTTTAATTTTCTTCCCAGTTTTTCCACACTACACTCATGTCCTATACTCTCTACCTCCCTGCTCACTTTAGTAAACATAATAATAATTAACATATCCATGATCACCATATTAATTTGTTCACATATTTATTCAATTATGTATTTTCTTCCACTTTTCTCGCTTATACTTTCTTTGTTGGTTAGCCTCAATTGGTTGTCTTATGTATGTATGTATGTATGTATGTATGTGTGTATGTATGTACGTCCTACTGTTTATTCTATGTACTTTCATGTAATGTGTATCGTACTACACTTATTTGTACTTTGTTAATAAAACATAAAAATAAAAGGTAGACCTCAGTGACTAATTAAATATGCATGCACACCGCTGTTTCTTCATCACATTTAAAGCAGATGAAGGCTATTACAATGAACCAGGACTAAACCAGGTATTGACCAGGTCTGAGCCAGGTCTAAACCAGACTCGGTGCCACCAGCGTGACTGTGTGTCCCAGGTCGCTGGGACTGTAGCCTACAAACACAAGTTCCTACGGCCTGTGAACGTTGTTCCTGACCTCTGCTACATCATGAACTGTTGCTACTGACTTCTGCTACTCCTGGGGTGCGATAGAAGGCCTTGCAGCCGCTCTCTGTTGTCCTTGACTTTTTCATTGCCCACTCGCTCCCACCTCCTCCAACACTGTGGATGCTGTGGGATTCGCGTGTTTCCAATCCTGGGACTTTTACCATATATGAACTTTGGTTGCGCCTCTCAGACTGTCTTGAACTATCACGCTCGCAGGCTACGCTCCAGTCAACCCTTTGCTCCAAGTGCACTTCTGTAAATAACTATACACTGTATATATTGTTAAAAAAAACTTAATTCCACTAAACCAAATAACATGGGTGGCACCGCATACTGTGTTCTGTCTTACTTTATTTAAGCATGCCACCTTCCTCCCTCAGATTCGAATTGGAATCTTCTTATATTGCCTATTGCAGCTTGCATAGGTCTTCAATACACAATGTCCATATTGCTAGTGTTACATTCACTTATCCACCCCTGGGACACTCACAAGCGCGGACTCGGACACACACTGCGCTCCAAAGAGAACATGGATCAGAACCTGCTCAGACCCAGGTGAGTACTGGTACAAGGCGAGGAAGCCATTACCACAAGTTTGCCCTACGACTACAGTGTTTTTTTTTGTATTTTAAAATGATGTGCCACGGTTGGCTGCTGCCCAAACTGCTGCTAAAACTGTATTCTTGGCCGTTCGGCTTATGCACCGCCTCGTCAGCTGGTGTAGGGTTTTAGCACCATAAGACCGTCCACATCTAGATTAATAAATGCTGAAAAACAAATGGTGATGTTTCCTACACCTCATATACTGTACGCACCGATTTTTCCATGAGCAAGTTGAGTAAATGATTGCAACGATTGAATCATTGCAGGAATGACTTCTTGATTGGTTCATGGTTTCACCAACCACGAAGGAAACCACAAGAGAAAATAACTTTGTATTTAATGGTTCATAATTAATATTGTTTGGTCAGAAGGATCACACGTCTATCACCACTGTCAAACCCTCAAGCAGTCTTATTTGGCTAAATATCTGTTTGGATGACTACTTCTTTACTTTTTCCTGAAGTATCTATAAACTAAAGTATGTTTTTCTTGTTGTGGTCTTGGGCAAAGTCCACTATCCCCAGATCTCCTTCTCCAGACACTGTACTGAACCAGCCCAGTCCATCTGATTTATGCACGTCAAACGCAAGTGCCAGACCCTCCGCTGCTGCGATAGCGCTGTGTTCCTAATAGTGCTAAGTGAATGTTGTGAAGGTCAAAAAGAGAACAGCATTCGGTGTGAGCCTGTGTCTTGGAAATGCCTGCTGCACTTGCAAAATATGCACCGGCTACAAATCTCACTTGACAAATATCTTGTGAAATGTGTGCTAAAACAAAAGCACATTTTCAAGCATTATGGTTTGAAGCTTAACGTCTTGGCTGAGATATTTAGGGCAAGTCACTCTAGGCTCCAAAAGAGACAGCCAAGAAAATGCAATGTGAACAGTAAGAATGTTTACCTGACAAAGTAAAGGAGGTGGGGTGTGGAAATGACAGCTGCCTCTCCTGAAGCTATTTGTCCTGTTCCCAAGCCATGGATAAGGCATACAATATCATGGGATCGAGTTAGGATGTATAAGTGGGACAAGTTTTGGAATATGGTGGGAAGTGGGACACTGGGGGACAGACTTGAGAAATGAAAACTGGTCATAAAACCATCATAGAGCTGTCTCCTTTTGGTTTTTCAACACGGAATGAAAAGCAGAGAACACGCCACAAAATGTCTAAACCCTGAAAGATAGGATACTCAACAGTGGGCATTTTATACAAGGAGTATTGATTTTATGTCATGTAAAACTAGCTATTAACAATTCACTTGGCAACAATGTAAAAGGGGGACATTATCTATAGAGCTGGGACGGTGGGACAATGGCCTAAATGGCTGTGCAGTGCAACTAAACGAGGGACAGGTGGCCACCCAAGATCAAGTCCTTGTTTCTCGTGTTTTGAGGCACTGGCGTCATCCAGTGTTCCACAAGTACAAGTCAAGTCCTAAACCCTCAAGTCAAGTTGTTGTTCGTCAAGTCCAAGATGAGTCACAAGACCTGACTACGTCCAAGTCATGACCTTCAAGTAGATCTGCCTCTGGTATTCATAATATTTTATCTTAATTTTCTCTGTTGGTTCTTTGAGGAATTCAGGGACTTTCTATGATACTTCAGTTTGTGTAGGTTCTCAGTCGTACAGGAGTTGTCCATCGTAGGCAAAAATTCTTCAGTCTTCATCTGTACTCTGTAGTTGAAGTGTAGGACGTTTCGATCTTACTCCAAAGATCGTCATCAGCTACTGAAGGTCTGGAGCACGCTGTGGGTTTATAAAGGCAGTGAACCAGCAGGAGGAGTCAACCTCTAAACCCCTCCTCTCTTAGTGCTAAAAGTACTTGCTAAAGTTACTTAACAAGGGTCCATTGTCTCCCCTGAGCTACTCTCTAAGTTGTTGATACTGCCTATGGCCCTGCTGCTCCCAGGAGTACAGGCTCATTTGCATGACAACGAGTCGGTTTTGCTCTGAGGTTGTTATATACGAGTCGGTTTGTGTCTCAGTAAGCTATTATAAATAGGATCCAGCTGGTAACGTAGACCTCCATTGCGATTCATCGCTGGATTTTCCTTTTTAACAAAAATGGCTTCTTTGACTCCTCTCTCCAAGTATCGAAAGAAAGTAAATACTTGGAGACACTGTATTCTTACTATTCATAGAGCTATATTTAGAAGTAGAGTTCAGTCCTTATTTTTTTAAATATATATTTTATATTCATGCTTTATCTTTATAAGGTATTTCCATGTTTTTAATTGGATTAACTCACGCTTATTTCCACATTGGCGCTCTATTCTCCTCTCATCTTACTTGCCGAGGCTTATAGTTGATTCCATGTACAGTGCATGAGATGGCAGCCATGAGACGTGGAGTGCATGCCGCCTGTTGCCATTTATAGATGAACAGCTGGCTGATGAGGGGCGCCATGCTGCGTCCCCCGAGCCATCCTTCTATCACAGAATTCCTCTTTACACTTTTCCCAATCGTCCCTGTTTTACGTTCTGGAAATGTCTTTATATATGTATGACCCTACAGGCTGCATGATAATGAGGTCTATAGCTTTGATTTAGGCACTTGACTTTTGGTTAACATTGACTTAGATGTGGCTGATGCTGATACTGGCACAAGGATGGTAATGAAAGTTTATTATGATTATAATAATAATCAAATGCTTATAATGACTTTGCAAGAGAAGATGTATAGTAACGAATCGACAATATACTGTATGTACCCATATCAGTAACTACCAGTAGTTGGGACAGGAGTATATATATATATATTTTCTGCTACAAGCCGAGGCTTTTGAAGCAATAAAGACTTTTTTCCTGTTATCACAGTTGAACACCAAAGCAGCAGTGGGATTATAGCTATATTTTCTTTCTTTTATGTAGAAGCTGATCTAGTGTTATTTTGCAGAGCAACATAGAAACAGTAAAAAACATATTTTGCATTTAATTTAATGTTGTTTTTAACGAGTAAATCATGTTGTCTGCTTTTTAATTTGACTTGCCTCTTGCCGTTTTCATAACACTTTCTGTTCTTCATACACTGACAATGAAGCCGTGTAAGTTCTTATAGACATTTCCTTAGTTTCCCATAGTGTGCTACGCAGAGCTGCCTCCAGAGTCAGGCTGAATAGACTCCATGATTTCATGAGGCCTGTGTGGAGTGGAGATTGGACAGGGCAGTGGTCCACCTCTGGGTCTCTGCTCTCAGCTGTAGCATTGGGCACAAAGCCTTCTCTCTGTGAGGCAGAATGGGCGATCGCAATGTTAATCTCTCATCTCTGCAGAGGGCCAGCTGTGGCACAGACTCCCAACTGCGGACTTTAATGTGGAGAGCGGTGAGGACCACTACTGCAACACAAGTCTGGATAAACACATTGCAGAGTGCACTTATAATTGGAGATAATGTCTCTATTTTTAAGCCATTAGTTAATAAGAAGCTTAAACTTAAGAATAGTTTGTACCTCTCTGTGTCATGGGCACTATGTACAATATAACAGTGGTCCGAGAGTTCTTTAAACCTTAAGCAGAAAAATCGCATGAAACGCCTGGCGTTAATCGCTTAGACATTTGACAGTTCTCACTTCCATCGCCTAAAAAAAATCGCTCCATTCGCCAGTAAATTTCGCCCATATTTCGCTGTGTATCTTGCTGTGGTTCCCTGTTGTCACTCAAACCAACATGGCGGACATTTGCTATACTGAGCGAGTCAACGATCATTATTTAGTGAGGAAAGCCAAACTACGGCAGCAGAGGCACGGTCCCTCGGTTCAGCGAATCCTCCAGAGACACTACGCCTGGATGACAGTGGCTCCAAGCGGCATTTCAGTGTTTCCAGGCCCAGTTTAAGGAGCTGTTGTCCCTCCTGTTGAAGCTGCTACTATCCCCTGTTATGAAAAAGTCACTTTAAATAGAGAATTGGTCATGAAATAACAAGAGACTCGTTGAAAAATAGCCTTGTGGCACTTTTCCCCATCATTTGTGGTGGGCTAAATGCTATCAGCTACAGCTACCCTAGTTTTAGTACATATATATTAAAATTAAAATACAGAAACAACTTTCCCCTGGAATTGCAATTAACATGCTCCGCCATTGAAATGGGTTACATGTACGTAAGTCACATACATTTAGTCCATGAGACACATAATCACTAATCAGGCCCATTGTTTGGTCCACATTACATAACACACAGTGATAGACCTTGCAGGTGAACAAGTTCAAGCAAGGCAGTACAAGGCATGTAGCAGGTAGGTACAAGTCAGCCGAGGTGCATCTGCGCTGGAGACGGGCTTGGGCAGCGCAGGACCTTCAAGTGAAAAAGTTTGTAACAGCCTATTTGCTAACCTAATACGGCATAATGACGTAATAGGGCAAATGCTCAGCACAGCACCGGACCATCGTGATCCCACACGGCTAATCTACAGCTGCTGTTGGCATCCGCTTGGCGCACTCCACCAACCACAGCAATTCAATGAATAGCTTTGATCAAGACTATTCAATAATGAACCCTATAGTGTGGATCTATTATTATTATTATTGAAGGCGAATGAGACTTAGATTGTGCATGGTACATTTTGTATGGTACTGTATGTCTAGTTCTTGGTCATAAAACCATAACTGAAAATAAATATGAAGGTCATGTTTTGGACATAAAACAACATTGACCCCTTAGTATCAGTTTAGCCAGATTCCATTAATGAGGGGGAAGAAAACTATGACTGTATCCAACATCCAAAGTGCAGTGTTAAATCTGACAGCTGAGTTCAGAAACAAGAATAACTCTCTGATCTTCCACTGATCACTGTGTTCTCTGTGTGTCCTCTTTGAAGGAGGCCAGGGCTGCATGGCTGCAACAGAAATGCGGACCTAAAAACTGGCAGTGGCTGTGCATTTTTCCTGGCCAGCGCTCCAGTGAGACGGATGCTTGCCAGCACAAAGGGCTTGAACCTGTGTCCCTAGTTTGAATAATTGTCTCCCTTTTCCCAATGGCACCATCCAGCAGGCCTCAGCGGATACAAGAAGGCAATGCTACAGAGGAATAGGTGGAGATTTAAAGGACAAATGTTTGTGAAAATGCAAGGCAAAGCTGTACTAGCAGGAATAATCACTAAATCTGGAGCCAACTCCAACAACCAACAGCACAGCACAATCTGTGACTTTTACTGTGTTGTATAACAAATCTGGAATATAATACCGTCACACAATCTGAATCTATTACATCAAGTCATCCTAAACATGGAGGTTACCTAAGGCAGGGGTAAACAAGTTTGCTTGAGGTAGGTCTTTTTCCCATGTCCAGTTCCTCAACAATGATATGGCCAGAAGAGATTCTCCTAGGAATGTTTTAACTATTAACTTTTTCAATTTATTTGGAGTCATTTTGCTTGTATTTAATTTATTTGTTTATTTGGTTGGTCCCTTGTGTTACCTTGACATGAGTAGAAGAAGGAATTAGGCAAACATAAAACCCACATTATCTATTCTTAAAGAACAATTAAACACCAAACCATCTGCTGATAAACTGTCTAAATGGGTGTGTAATAGTATTATCTACATGTTCCAGTTAATATTTTGACATTTTAGTGCAAACCTGCCCAAAAGTGTCCTTTATGCCTAAAACCGAGTGGCTAATGCCCTCTAGAGGTTGAACTCGTAATGTGTATCTATTTCATTTGAATTTTGCGGTTTGCTGATAAAGTGGAAGTTGAACTGTTGGTAGAAGTTGACGTCATCAGCTCTGCCACGCCTCATCATCCTCTAACGCTGTAGTATCACTGTGGCTCCTCCCCCGTAGCCAGTTGGAGTTGGATTAGCGAACACGCCTCTTTCACGGCAGATTTCAAATTTTTGGTGTGGGTGGAGTAAGGCTCTCAGACGCCTGTTTAGTCCCTCTTTAAAAATAAGGCAGGGAGGGGCATCCAAGATAAAATTACATCTGACTCTGGCAACCCCGAGAGTGTTTCCTTGACAGCATTGCTAACCCTATTTTTTGTGAAAGTTTAAATTTTAATGAATACATTTTGTTTCAAAAAGAGTTGCTCATTTTCCATCTTTTTTAAAATCTATTCTTATTATCTTCGTTTGTCTTGCTAATATATCTTATGCTAATGACATAGAGCTGTACTATGAAGGATACTGTGAACCTTATGAACAACAGCCTCCAGAGTATTGTTATCATAGTCAATGCACAAGCTCTTGGAGCCATGGCTTGGCATAGGCTAGAGCTGCAGTGCTAATCATACATTCTCAGAAATCTTCTTAAAGGAAAACCCCAACATATCAACAAGTCCTCTGCATTGGGTTCTCTATTTTCTCATTAGGCAGATAGATGGCTGATAGCATGCACTGTGAGGTGAAAGCGAGAACAGATTAGTCTCCGTTCACAAACAACCACATATCCTTGACTTTTAATTAAAAATGCCATTGCAATTAGATACGGTAGTTTAAAAAAGCAGAGCTGAAATAAAACGCCTGCAAGGAGCCAATGCTATAAAAGCAATTCCCACGCCAGCTCCAAGAGAATAAAGCTTTTTCACTTTGTTCAATGTAGCTGTGGATATATATTTTTTTCTCTTTTTATTTTTATATGGAAACTAAAATCGGCTTAGGGGTTTTTCCACGAGAAGCGTTGCAGCAGGAGCCAGAAGTGGAGCCACAAAGAGCAGAAAATAGCACTCAAAGTCATTGCAGTGGCTACAAAAGGACAGCGAAAATTGAGGTCAGGGGGATGAAGAGAATTGTGCGCAATAAATGGGAACAATTAATCAACAGTTAATGTACATCACGCTGTTTATCAGCTAAACAATCGTCGGAGCAACAATGGCGCCGTAAGTAGCTGGCATTTGGGAGGTGAAGACACGCAAGCATCTGCTCAAGCCTGATTAAAACCAATACAAAAGCACTGACTGGACTTGCAAAAGGAAATGAAGAGTTCATTTGGGAAAACAGATAAGTTCCATTGACAAAACACAATGTATGCTTGTCATTTTTGCTTTTGTAGCTGTGATTTTAATAACCAGATCTATTGTATTGCATCAGAAATGTTTCATCACTTGTTATTGATCAAATTGATTCAATGTTAGTTTTACTGGTGTCACCGGTAGAGGAGGGGTCCCCAACTAAATCTGCTTGAGGTCCACAAACTTTACCTTTGGATCCTTCAGTATATTATGTTCGGGGTCCGGACATATACAGTCATTGGTCTTAAACATGTCAAACTCAAGCACAGGTTGTCTATTTACAAAGCAGAGCTGATCAATGAAACAGTCATTTTGCGATTTTAGTTCACTGTGGTATTTATATTGTTTATTTAATTGTTCATCCAGCCTTAGATAATATAAAGTATAATGTAAATGTATACTTGTTTATGTGAGGCCACCTTGAGTGCCAAGAAAGGCGCCTAAGAAATAAAATGCATTATTATTATTATTAAAGGCAAATGTATTTGTAGAGCACAATTCATACACAAGGCAATTCAAAGTGCTTCACAATTCCATAACATTACAAGAAAGCAGATAAAATCAATCAATAAAACAAATATAATCATTAAGTAATTACATTAAAAGCGAAAAGTGCAGATAAAATACTTTCATTTGACATATGCAACTGTTTTCAGCCTGGATTTAAACATTGTCAGAGTTGAGGCCTGTCTCACACCTCTGACAGATTGTAGCTGCATAAAACTGAAACGCAGCCTCACCATGTTTAGTCCTGACCCTGGGAACCAGCAGGAGACCACTCCCTGAGGTTCTCAGAGACTGAGGTCCGAGATGGTTCGTACGGCACTAACATGTCAGAGATGTACTTTGGTGCTAGACCAGGAAGATCTGTTTGTGTAGGTTCTCAGTCGTACAGGAGTTGTTCATCGTAGTCAAAAATTCTTCAGTCTTCATCTGTGACTTCAACTACAGAGTACAGATGAAGACTGAAGAACTTTTGCCTACGATAGACCATGAAGAGACTTGTACACAAGCAGAGCTATTTTAAAGTCTATTCGACAGGAAGCCAGTGCAGAGATCTGAGCACTGGATTAATATGATCGTATTTCCTGGTTCTAGTCAGGACTCGAGCAGCAGTTAAGTACTATTGAGGATGAAAATGCTTTGGGGTCCGGACAAAAGCCTCTGGAGGTCTGGGTTTGGACCCAAGTCCTCCAGTTGGGGACCCCTGCTGTAGAGTATGCTAATAAAACTCTCAAACAATTTTGCAAAAAATCATAATGGAGATATTTTCTTTTGCTAATTATTTCATCGTCCAACTTGATGAAATATCTTTAAAAAAACAAATATTTGATACATGTATGCATATATTAAAAAATAATAAATAAGACGAAGGTAATAAACAGATCATTTCCTAAAGAGGTTTAGTTTATTATGTTTTCACAACCTTGATGCCTGCCGTCAATCAGACTCGGCTAAATCTTACCATCATTAGTTTTTGTTGTTTAATCACTTTAATATGGAAAAACACCTTTTTATTGAATAATAATACAAAACACATGCAGAAATGAATGTTACGGCCTTAAATAAAGATGTCATTGAACTCCTGTGGTTTTACCGAGAGAGCTGTCAATCACACTAAAAAGTACTAAAAGTCATTACAAAAAATATATATATTAGAAACTGCTTTCAAGCAACTAAATAACATACTTGTGGAAAGAACAAGCTCCTATAGCAAGTCAGGGACATACTATTTAACTAGGGCCACAATAAGGGCATATTAAATGAGTTGAAATACTTTGTGACACTCCTATACAGCATCAACAGTAAACAGAGGTCACCCTGCACTCTCCTGTATGCACTGATAATGTTTCTGTATTATGAGGTGCCTTTGGCGAATTCGTACTGTGCTAAATGATGCGTTTAATGTGGCTGGTGGTGGATGTAATGCCATAAAATGATATTGTGCTCCTTTTGTTGCTGCTCATGGGTTTGTTTATTCATTTTCTCAGCTGAAACCATTAAAACGTGCGACACTTTCAGCCTCAGCCAGCAGATGTTCGTGGATGTTAAAAACTAAGGTGTGGCAGTGGCACACACTAGACCTGGGCCAATTGTTCGTGCTAATACGAGTGTATTTTTGGACACCAGAGTGAATATGTTATATTGCATGTGCATATGTTAAAGGAATAGTTCACCGCTTTTACATGCATACATATGTTCTAACCTGGGCTTAGATGAGGCGATGCGTGGCTGTCTGGTCTTTGTGCGTGCCTTCAGTCCCGTAAGACGACCAAAGACGCTGTTTGCATTTTGCCTCTACAGTATAGTCCCATGGCGCCAAATTTCGGAGAAGTTAGAAGCTACAAATCTCTTCCAAGTTGGCTCTGGATCTGCTCCAAACCAGTCTCCATCATCTACAAAGTCCGCCATTGCAAATGATTCCGTGCACTTTGCGTGTAGCACGTCGTCGTTCTGTTGCCGGAAGTGAGTGGAAGGAGGCCTCTCTCGGGGGGAAGCTTACTGCGCGGAGGCCGAGGTACTCCTTAAACTATAGTGCCCCTTTTTTTCGCTGAGAAAATTTTGTGTAACTATACTTTGAACGTTTAACTACTGACATAACCCTATTTAAATAGAGGAAACTTGAAGAGATTTGTGGCTTCTAACTTCTCCGAAATTTACGCCATGGGACTATACTGTAGAG
>OMNZ01090286.1:0-11151 GCA_900303255.1 Lesueurigobius sanzi | reverse complement strand
GGTCAGGTGTCTGTGGCTGATCTCGAGTCATGCTTCTGATGAAAGAAAATCACAAACATAGCTAATGAATTACATGTACAATATTCAATAAAATCATATAGTGTAGTAAAACAGATTATTTGAATTCATACGTACAAAGTATTTCAAATAAAGTGGTAAAGGACAGAGCATCCACATCAAAAATCTAAGTGTAAATGTAGAAGTGCATAACAAAAACATTAGCTGTGGAATGTAGTATTATACTTCTTGTGTCATTTGACAAAAGACAAAATTGATAAGATACATATTCAAATTTCATCCTCTTCTCATGAAGTTTTCTGACCCTAGCCATGTCCTCCCGGGACAGGTCTGCCACACTCACGAGAGCCCCCGGGCATTGCGGGCTCTGGAAGCACCTCTCCCCCGGGGTAGTCTGCCTCTATCTCCCGCTGCACACCTCTTCTCCTGGCCCTCTGTCCTCGGGATGAAGAGGGCGGCCGGTGCTCGTAATCCTCATCAAAACCCACAAGGCTTCCCTCTTCAAAGCTCTAAACAAATGGCAAATAAACATGAAATCACATTTGATGCTAAACGATAGGTTTATTAGCTCGTAGCATGCTACAGACTAGGCTAACAGAATCATTTTCCTAACGCTAGCGTACTGTTGTGTTTACAATATTTCTGGTATGTACGCATTTTTGATCGTAATAAATAGATTATCACTTACCGGTGGTGAATCTGACTTACCGGTGGTGAATCTGGTGTAAGTGTGGAAATATTCCTTCGGCTAGTAGCAGGCCTGTTTGTGACGCTGTCAGACAGAGGTGTGCACGAGCGAGCTGGGCGCAGACACGTACGTCAGCGCGTTCACAGAGGAGCAGCGACATTGCGCATGTGCGTTTTTTTTCAAAATGTGAGTAGGGCGGGAGTTTCCTTTGTTTTGGTGGAAATCCTCCAATATGCCTTTAAGATAGGATCACACAGGGGGGTGTCAGGAAATGTGCCATCAAGAAGAAAAATAGTTTGCAAACAGTTTGAATTATTTATTTATTTAATAGAAAAGGGGGAACAATACATATTAATGAACATTTAAACACAGAAACACAAGCTATAGACTATAATATACTAATTAGCTATAGACTATAATATACTAATAAGCTATAGACTATAATATACTAATACTAATTCTAGAGTAGAATCAAACTAAATTGGTTGAATTTATTAAATGAACACTCAAACTGCCTCTCGAAACAATATAACTTGCAAAACTAAACATGCTTGCAAATCCTGAAACCTATACCCATTGTACCCCCCTCTTTGAATGTTTGCATAAAATTATTATTATTATTATTATTTTAAAGGAACGAAAAGGTAAGAAAATGAAAGAAAAAGAAAAAGTTTCAAACAGATATCACTCAATATCAAATCTTTCCCTAATATTGGTGCTGGTCAGTCCTCCATCTTAACTTTCACAATACATTCCTATAATGTCCATATTGTCTTGGCTTCCCTGTCCTGCTCTCCCCACGTTCAGGATGTTTTTCCCAGAGCAGATTAGCCGAGGGATAAGTGTGTACCAGCAGCTCGCCATCAGTCTTTATTACAGTACAACAGCGGCCTGACAGACGCAGAAGGAAAGGATTAGTTTGATGAGTGTGGCCGCGTTATGTGCGTGTGCGTGTGTATTGTAGTGAGTTGTATACAAAGTGCTGAGTCATGCCGGGTCTGACGTGGAAGGCCCAAATGTTGTGTGAAACCCTCTGCTTCCTCGATCTGGAGGTGGGAGGCAGCTGACAGCAGAGTCAATGAGGGAGTGTGCTGTTGTATACCAATGATATAAAATCATTCTTGGATCAAAAAGAACTGCACATTTGACAGGCTTTCATGTTTATCTAATCTAAGTTTGATGCAGTATGTTGGTGGTAATGATAGTTTTACAGCAGTGAAAACCCGGATAATAAAGATTGTGCTCATTGGGTTGTTAATAACTCTGCATTGGAGTGAATGAACCCCCCTCCCTTTCATGTGTGAAGCCTTGGGTGTGACTTGTGTCATATGAAAAGCGCTATACAAATAAGATTCCCTTCTCTGTCAGCACATATGAATTGTCTAATTATTTTCTCATAAAGGTGTCCAAAAGTGGAGATGACATGTGCATGATGTTGGCCAGTAGAAAGAAGTGTAACTAAATGTAACTAAGAGACAGACTCTTCTCTCTGCTCCTCTTCATCCAAACTCCATTGACTTGGCAGTTTTGTTGTATATTTCTTAAAGTCACTAAAATGAAAAGATGAAATGAAGGTTTTCATGTAAGTCATCTTTCTCAAATGACTCGAGGCCTACAAACGACTGTGCTTCCTGTCCGCAGACTGGCACGCTGATTTGGCACAGCTTTTTACTCACTGGCCAGACTTCTCTCAGCATGGACTGGACTGCTAGTGATTTGTATCAGTTGCTAGCAAGGGGAAACAAACATGTCGGATAAAGTAGAAAAAAGGCAAAGAGCAGCAGAAACAAAGCTCCTCTTGTTAATCCGCTCTGACCATTGGACCTTGAACATTCAGCTGTTTTTTTTTTAACCCATGGACTTGGGTTTGCATGACCCATTATTGTAGGACTTTTGAATGTATTCTGATTTAAGAAAAAGTTGCATATGTTTCTACTGATATATTGTAGGTTGTTATATGCAATACATCAGTTATTGTGACTCAGTGGTTTGGGCTTGTGCTTGACAGCCACAAGGTTGCAGGTTCAATTCCTGGGTTGGAGAGGGCCTTTCTGTGTGGAGTTTGCATCTTCTCCTCATGTTCTCCTCGTGTCTGTGTCAGTTTCCTCTGGGTGCTCTGGTTTCCCCTACCAATAAAAACATGTACAATAGGCCAGGATGAATGAGAGTGTGTTTGTGTGTACGAGTGTGGGACAACAGATGGAAATAAGCCCAAGGCTACAATCCAGAGTGGCAGAGTCCAGGAGTCCCGTGTGTGTTCATTAACATGCACTGTCCCAACTAAGTAGATAAATAAAAATGTCCAAAATCTAAATAATGGCTGCATAGGATTAATCAACCAATCAACCAATCTTTGCTTATTGAGTGCATTTCATACAAGAATGTAACACAAAGCACAACACGCCATTAATGCCCATTCCCCACAGTCACACAAAGCCAAAAGGCACACAATGACCCCCACACACCCCACTAACACGCGTACCCACGCATACCAAGAATCATTCCCTCTCGGCCACCCACCCAAGCAGGCCCTTGGGCAACCAGCGACCCACTAGGCCATGTCCCAAAATTTTCAAAGATGAAAATCAGATTTGAAATCAGAGGGGATTTTAAAAAATTCAAAATATGATCCAAAATCCCCTCTGAAAACATCATTTTCAGAGGGGATTTTGGATCATATTTAGTTTTTGAATTAACTATATTGTTGAAAGAAATACAGCTGTGCTCAAAAGTTTACGTCCCCTGGCAGAATGTCAGAGTATGTAAACTTATGCATTTCATAGAATATGAATGATAACACAAAAACCTTTGTTTCACTAATGGCTAGTGTGAAGCCATTTATTGACAGAAAACTTTGTTTACACTTTTCACCTAGAAAAAAAAATGTCCCTGATCAAAAGTTTACATATTGTGCATCTTGGAGCAAACATCATTTTTTGTCAGAGAGTCCTGTATTTCAGCTGAAGTGAGTTTCTTTGCTCCTGAACAGTTTTCCTGGCAGTTGTTGAAGGTCATGTAAACGTTAGATCAGGGACATTTGAGTAGTTTCTGTTTCATTATGATTTCAAAAGAGTAAACTCAGTTCTTTGACAATAAATGGCCTCACACAACCACTAACCATGAGTGGAAACAAGATGTTTGTGTTATCATCCATATTCTATGGAAAATCACCAAAAGATTAAAAGGATATTTTTCACATTGTTTTCAAAACTCAATAAATTACAAAAGAATTCGATATTAACAAATCCCTCTGGAATTCATTTTGAGAAAATGGCCTTTCTCATGTCATTTATCACACAGTTCTATGGAGAAACATTGAATCACCACAATAATTAAACACATTATTGTGAAGATGAACAAATTAATTTGTTTCCAGGAGAAACGCTCCTTTACGACCAAATATTCTCTTTTCTTGAATACCCCAGCTTTATTTTATTTGCTTATAACAACCATTCAAATCGTTTTGTTGATTCAGTTTTGGCCATTTGCAAAGCCCTAACCTAAACCCATTTTATTGCTGCCTGGAGCTGAAGACATCTTTTGTGAATGGTACGTGATCTGCTGAGACCATCTCTGAATATTGACCCAAAGATCCACAGTTTGACCACAGGAAAGGGGAGAAGCGCTTAGGTGCACATTTATTTTTGCCCTGTCTCCCTCTACAGACAGCCCCTCTCATCGATCATGTCGCTCACCACTCTATGCCACAAATAGTATTAGGAAAACATCAATGACAAGGCAATTAATCACTCGCATTTGGGTGCCACTTTAAACTGTTTCTCTCATTGCTTTTGGTGTAGCGTGGAAGGACACAGTAGCAGAGGCATTAGTTAGTCCCCGAGTGCTGTTTGAAAACCACTTTATCATTAGCTCATAGCATATTAACCACTCGCGCCACGTACCGACTGCGTTATCCTGGCTCTTCATGTACTGAGTGTTTGAAATGGCCATTTAACAGCCTCAGTAACTGGGAATGGCTTTTCAAAGAGCTGCTAATGTTTGAGTCATACAGTCAGTTTGTGGCTTTCATATCTCATCGTCAGTGGCATTTGTCAGACACAGGCTCAGATCAATGAGGACTAATGGGGCGGGTGGGCATTAGGCCAGTGCCATCAAAGCAGCACTTAGCCTTCACTGGGGACAACTGGACCGTGCACTGGTGATGGCATCATTGTTTTGTTATCAGCCATTACATTTCTGGAAAATGTCAAATATTTACATAATTGTTGTATGTGTAGGTTTTCAGTCGTACAGGAGTTGTCCAAAATATATCTAAACCTAACCCTTAACCTAATGTTAACCATATTCCTGTTCCTAACTTCCTAAGTTTTCACAGCAGACCGTCCCTCCAACTATTTCGCATCAGCCATATGCAATCCTACAGAGACATTACACCTAAAAAAAAACAACAACAAAAAAATCTTAAATGCCTGGCACCAACAATATTATTGTTTCTAAAGATGGATTGTGGTATCATACTTTTAACCACAGTGGGGTTTTTTCTGTAGATTTTTAAAGTTTGAGCTTTGGATTTTGATTGACAGGCCCTTGAGGACTATGGAGGTTTGTTGCTGCTCTGCCCACCCGATGAGGGGTTACATATTCTCCTGTGTGTCAGTGGGTACCCTCCTAGTTCTCTTGTCTCCTCTGTCAACCCAAAACATGCACAATATGTTAATCCTCCAGCTATAGGGACTCTTGACCATGGACCTAGCTCCAAATCTACAATCAGCTAAATTCACACGATGTCACATCTTGGTTGTGTCCAGGTTTTTCGGGCTTTTCGACCGACTGGGCAACGCCATGAAGGATGTAGCTGTATTAATCACTGTGTGATTGATAGGTGTCATAAAACACTGTCCCACATGTCAGCCTCCAGTAGCAGTCGCTAATCATGTGACTGAATGCAACCAACATTAGGCACTAAATATCTGCCCTGACTCCTAACTTCTATGCAGTGTCCATTTCTAATTGATGCAGTAACTCATTGTATAAGTATCTGAATGTATCTTTGTCCAGGTATGTCTCAGCTCTGATGGCCAACGCAGGGCTCTTTGTGACAAGAGCGCCCCTTGTGGGAGGGAGGCCAGAGGACATCCTGCTGCACTCTGTTGGGGAGGAGAACAGCACAGCGGAGAGATGTTTCCACGCTCACTCTCGCAGTAGTGTGCTCCAAGGACTGCCCTTTGGAGGAGTGCCCACTGTTCTGGCCATCAATGTGGTCCTGTGGATGGTAAGCTCACACTCACATGGCACTGAATGACATGGGGACATGTCCCCACTAATATTTCAGGATGACAGAGATGTCCCCAGCGACCTCATGTGGACATCTTCTCACTGTGCGATCTTTCACAGTGACTTTAGACAGATGAAGTTACCTTGAGTCATGTGTTTGTGGAGATCTTCTCATTTTGGGATGCAACTGAACTGCAATCCATTTATGGAGCGTAATGACATACATACATCTTACATACACACATCTGCATACACACATCTGCATCGGCAGAAACACACATCTGTATGCTTAATTACATAATTACATACAGAAAATAGTTGTTAATGTAGTTTTATTGAAGTGTGAGAGAAGAGAACTGCCTGTTCCCTAAGCGCAGCACTGAGGGGGAGGAGCCACACAGGGAGCGATTGGATCGATAGACTGAATTTTTGTCATATTTATTATTTATTATTAATTCATGACACAATTTCATTGTTAATTCCCAACAGGAAAGGAAGGTTTAGACGTGGAGAGCACACTGGTGTGCACTTTACAATTAGCCCAGAAGAAGGTCGTGCGTGACCGAAACGCGTCAGCTGAAGGACTTTTATTTGTAACTTCAGAGTGCCGGATCATCCTTTTTTCTCAGGAAAGGAAGGTTTTTTGTTTTTTTTCTCAAATCTACCCTTGATTAGTAAAAAGTAAAGTGCGAACACAATCTTAGTATTATCCTGCAGACAGCGCACCAACAGTACCCTGCATATATCACAGCCAAGATGGCAGACCAGGCGACTTATTTACAGTATAGGCAGCATGATATTTCCTCTGTGGTTTCAGAAAGCTTTAGTGCAGCTGAACAAGGCATTTGAGGATCACTCAGAGTGTTATAGAGTATAGTGTGAGTAGATGCTGTGTCAGACCTGAGCCCCATCAGCAGTGCTTTATAGATGAGTTCACTTCACACACAGGTGAGGGGGAAACACACTGCAATGAGATGTATATGCGCCTCATAACCAGCAAACCCTCCTCAGTAATGTCTGTAATGTGCTAATACTTTTGCACTATTAGATGGAGCAGCAAATAAAACACCCTGAGTTTTTTTTTAACCTCAATAATATAATAGATCTGTTGTTGCTGCAGTTGGTGAGTTTTAGGTTCAGTAACACTATGTGCCCAAAGAATGACATTTCTTCTTCCCTGATGGCACGGGCATATTCCATGATAACATTGCCAGATCTCCGATTAGTGGAATGAAATTTGTTTTGTCTTTTTTTAGCATTATTGTAATCTTGTGGAAATAATACTGTATATCTAAATACAGTAGAAAGTATATTTATCAATTGAATTAGTTTGCAGGCAACCTTTCTTGCATTTCTGTGATAGTGACCCTAAAGGTGCCCACACACTAGAGGATTTTGAATCTTTTGAGACTAAAGATCTGTGCAAAGACAACACACACTTAAAGAGGCACTAAACCCCAAATCAACTTTTTTTTAGCTGAGAATCGGTTAAAGTTGGTGTCTCATAGAGCTGGCTACAGGTCCTTGTCACTATTTTGACATGTTGGTGCATATTAGTAGAAATCTTAATTTTGTGCTAAAAAACGTCAGTGTTGCTCCCTCTTGAGTTTGAACGGTTGAGCGCCTAACTAAACACGTGCAGTCCTCCTCATTATACATAATACACTACACCTGCCCACACTCACCCCCCTGCACCTCACCCCAAAGCCTCCGAGCACGCCCATATCGCTGCTGTGTTTGGATTGTGTTTGTGGGTGGAGTAAGGCTCTTGCACGGCCATTTAGTTACCCTTTAAGGACAGACATGACACATACACACACATGAGGAGTCCCACCACAGATCATCCCATGAGAGAACGTTTTTATTGAGCCACGCCTCCTAAGACAAAAAAATCTGGCTAAAAATCCTGTAGTGTGTGTCCACCTTAAGAAGTGACCCCACCAGTTGTGAAATGTAAAAAATTAACAATGTGTAAACAAATATAAATCATAAACAAATATGGAGCGTGTAGTTTTTGTAGTGTATAAAGTGAAAATGGTTCTATAAAAATAGTGATATATCGCCCATGTTTTTATGTGCAATATGTTGATTATCGCAGGCTCTGTAGAATGTGATGTCACGTGAACACAACCTATTAAATTGAAATATCTTGTCAAAATGGCCACTGTATTGTGCTGAAGTGTCACTGAACACTCTGAAATGATTTTTGACTCGCTTATGGCTTAACTCAATATGCTGATTGTTTTCCGGCATATTCCCACATTGTTTCAAATTCACAATAAGATGTCATCTCCCAGTGACACCTCACCAGTGCTATCTTTCAATTGGCTCATCTCGTCAGCCCAGTTGTCAAGACAACAAGGCACAGTGGCCTAATGATGGGCATGAGTCAAAGCACGCCTCCCCCTGGTGCCGGGAGTCTGCCTCTGCAGTGGCTCCTCCAGTCTAAATGAGCAGTGAGAGTGCAGGGCCCACACGTGAGAAGTATCCTCAGCTCGAGGCACAAGGTCAAGCTGTTCCTGAAGGAGAGGAAGGACACGTCTCTGTGGAAACAACTCAATATGAACAACGCTCTAAAGCAGCTGAAACGTCTGTGCTTTTTTTACTGGGCAGAAACTTAAATTAGGGTCATATTGGGGAGAGCGGGGATGATGCTTGAGGGCTGTAACTCACTGATAATAATATAATATATAATATAATATGGCACACAAACACCATGAGAAGGTGCAAACCAAAGAGTACCTCTGTTACAACTCTCCCTCTGCTTAATCATGTGTTATAACCATCCCCCCTGTTTATAATGTTCAGCAAATTGTAGTAGCAAACTAGCATGAAAAAGGAGGGCAGAAAATGCATTTTAATATTTTGGAAAACTTGAAACACTGTGAGCAAATGTAAATGTCTAAAACACAAATTATAAGTAGGAGCCAAATTGCTTTCTTGTCTCAAAATCAAGTTTTACTTATAGCCTTTAAATTTGCTGTGCCCGATCAGAGAGGAAAGGACTGCAGATTGATAGGATCATAGCATATTACACTTATCTAGACTCTGATTGGTCAAAGTGGTGCTGTTACAACTGTCCCCGTGTTACAATCACCCCCGGTCTCTCCTATACTTAATTCTAGTCATTTTAACTCCTCAAGATATATTTTTTCTGGCAGTGTAGTCTTCGTTTGTCGTTACACTGCAAAAAGTAATCTAGAAATAAGCCATAGGGAAGTGTCAACAACCTTAGAACTTAGCCCAGGCCCCAGGGTGAGACAATACAGAGGTAACGGGCCATATTAAGTATAAATATATGTTTTCCAACCTTTAGTACCAAGAGAGGAGGGACTTAGAGGTTAACTCCTCCTTCTGGTTTGCTCTTAAGAGACCCACATCCCACGTTCATGCTCAAGTTGTTATTAAGCTAATGACGATCTTTGGACTAAGATCGAACCGTCCTACACTTCAACCACAGAGTACAGATGAAGACTGAATAATCTTTGCCTACGATGGACAACTCCTGTACGACTGAGAACCTACACAGCTAGAAATAAGTAGATACGTAATTAGATCTTAAATCATATTTCTCATTTTTATCGCAAAAATATACTTATTCCAAGAAAAAAGTACTTATTTAAAGATGACTTTTTTTAATTTTGTGTAATTCCTGGGCCAATCCACATGAAACATCTTCTCTGTGGCACGTATGAACTAACGGCAATAGACAGGACTTTCAGCCTTAAGAATAATATGGCAGTTTTGTGAATCCAATCACCATCAAATAATGGTCAGGGAAAACATTATGTCAATATCCTTCAAAAATTGTTTCTCTCCCACAGAGTTGTATTGGCAACTGCTCTGACTGAAATAGAATTCTGTAATGAGATTTCTGCTCTCTGGTGGCCCCAAGCCAGTGATCCCTCTGGTAACTCATCTGACTATTACAGATTGGTATACACCACATTGTACTTGGATTGGTAGGTACAATGTATCAAGGGTATGTAAAATAAAGTATTACCCAACATTGCTCATCCCAAACCTACTCAAGGTTACTCAGAGTGACTAGTGCTCTGTTTATAGCTCCTCGGGTGTGACTGAGTAATACGCACATTTTCCTTCTGTATTGATCACGTTGTGGGGTTATCACTCCCAGCGTGTGCACTTCGCTTCTCCGGCTGTTTCCACAACAACCACGTGTTATTCTCATGATGTCTGGTCCTTATCTGACGGCTCCTCACTGGGAGCATCTATACCTGTCATGATAGAAGTCCTTAAGAGCTTCCCCATGTCCACGTTCACCTTTTGTGCTGTTGTTTGTGTAGTTTTTGCTGCTGATTTTCTCATGTCTGAGGAAGGCGGCCTGGGACTACGGCCGCCTGGCTCTGCTGATGGAGAATGACAGGTAAACCCCTCACAGGCTGTTTTCACACCGATGACAAAGCTGCTACACGCTCTGCTCAGTCACACATGGAAACATCACAGATGGAGATGGAGGTAGGAGAGCCAGAGGTGTCAGCTCCCTCTGATGGTGACAAACAGTACTGCACAGAGAGTTATCACTTCATTTTTTAAGATTTTGGGGCTTTTTTCTCTGTGTTAACATACAAACATTCACCTGAAAACAAATGCCTGACACAATCTTGTCAATAAGGTGTTTAATTATTATATGATAAATTGTAACTTCAAAGGCTACTTTCTCAATTTTTTTCTCACATTGTGGAATCATTTAGAAGCACCTATGCACCAAATTTTCTACTCTTAACCACATTTAGACATTGTTTTTTCCAGACGGATTGTTAATATTGGGTTCCCAGCTTCATTTATTGAGTTTTGAACATCAAAAAAACTAGGCAATTATTAACCCTTTAACCGCCAAAGTTGCCAAAATGCACCCAGTGTTATTTTGTTTGCGTTACTTTGGCGCCTGCCATTAGGTCAAGAGTGATCTGAACAAACAACACATTATTTAAAAAAAATAACAATGGATATCAGAAATAAAGTGGGTGAACGTTTAGGTCTAACTTGGAGATGTGAGAGGAACTGGTAAAACATTTATATGGGAGGCCGTTTAGGAGAAAACAATGAAAGAATACACGTTGAAATGGAGAAAATACATTGAAAAAAAAAAAGAAAACACATTGAAAATTGAGAAAATACATTGAATATAAAAAAAACGCATTGAAAATGTAAGAAAACACATTGAAAATGTAAGAAAACGCTTTGAA
>OMNZ01090281.1:0-21179 GCA_900303255.1 Lesueurigobius sanzi | reverse complement strand
ATCAGCCCTGCCCGAGTACTAGAACGAGACTTACGCACAGGGGCAGAGTAACTCTGCCCGCCTGCCGTGTTGTGCGTCGTACTCAGGCCCCACGGGGGTGTAGCGATCAGCTGGTTCTCCGCCGGCGAAGCCGCTACGGGACACAAACTCTCCGGCAGTCAACACGCCAACACACACCCACTTCTGTAGCAGTAGCTAACCGTGCCAGAGTACTAAATAAAAGGTACTTACACGCAGGGGCAGAGTAACTCTGCCCGCCTGCCGTGTTGAGCGTCGTACTCTGGCTTCCCTTGGTGCTTCCCTTGGTGCTGCTCGTGGTGCTGCTCGTGGTGCCGCTCATGGGGCTGTCCCAGCCGTCTGCGTCCAACTGTCTCTCGGAAAGGCCACCCGACCTGGTGCGTCTTCTCCGTTAGGTTTGCTTCTTTCTTTTTCCCTCCTTTTCTGTGTCTCCCACAAGCCCATTTAAAATAGTGTCCACGGCACCAGTCATTGGTTAAAACAGTCTGCCACAGGTGTAAACAATCAGGGATTAAAAGCAGGAAGTAAAATGCTAACTTGCACAGGATAAAACACTACAAAATAAAAGCACACAGTAAAACCATAAAAACATGCAAGTTCAAAAGTGCAAGTGCATAATTTTCATCCCGTTACATACACACGTCTCCAAACATTTAGATGAATAGTATACAGCGTAAACTACAATAACTTTCTTTTATTGTGTTGAATTATCATCTTTGCAGTCCTATTATGCAGAGTTCCATGTGTTTCTTTGAAGCAGCGTACTGCTATTTTTGTTACGCAAAAGTAGCTCACGGGGTGAAAAAGGTTGGAGACCCCTGTATTAGTCAGATATGAATTTTACATTAATGAAGAAAACAGCTTGGATTGTTGCGTTTTTGTCTGAGAGGATGTCAAGCTAAAGGTCAGCAGCTAACGTTAGCAACCTTTCACCATACCGCTTCATATTTAAGTGGTTTATTCATGAATAATACACCAAAGCAGCATTTTGGACACTTTCATTAATTTGTGCTGAGTCCACTTCAACGGCCCGTTGCTGTCGTCTGTTTACCTCAGATGCCCGCAGTGCATTGTGGTCTATATCGTGGTCTATATAGTGATCACCACTGCTCTCTATAGTTTTCATGATGCAATTTGGGAAATTTGAGTGGACAACGTTTTTTCTCTCTGGACATTCAGACTCCTACAAAATGGCGTGACCATTATATAATGACGAATATAGGGAATAGTGTGGTTTCTGTAGCCGGAAACGTAACATTCACAACAACAACTGATCTGTTTTTTCTACAGTGAATAATTTTCAATGAATACATTTGATTGAGCAACTTTTACCTAAATTCGAGTAATATTTGACGTTAGTACCTGTACTTTTACTTTAAAACGGTGGATATCAAAGGTTTATCACTGCTGCACATAAACCAGAGCTGAGTTCCCTGTAATTTCACATCTCGCATGTTTCATTACTGACCCTTTGTTCTTTCTCTTTCATCCCGCTCCCTTCATCCCTCTGTCTTTTCCCTGTCCATATGCATATAGTACATTGCTCTCTCTCCACGTTGGCATGTGCATCGCTGCTCCCTGTTGGTTCACCCACCCCCCATCTCTTTCCCGTTTTCTTCCCATTCTGCGTGTGCGTGTGTGCCAGGGGTCCGGGGGGCTCGGCACAGTGTTCAGCCCAGTGGCCTAAAAGTGAATGCTTACGTAATTGCCAACTGTCTCTAATCATTAGGGGCAGCCCTTGAAAAAGACATGCTTCGCCGACAGCTGCGTTCCCGCGCCTTTGCCAGCCTTTCACATTGCATTTGCTTTAAAGGCCTCGTGCGCATTATGTTTAACCTCAGAGCAGTGCCAGTACTGGGGCCAACTGCATATACATTAGGTTTTGCAAAGCGCCGGGAGTTCTGATTAGTGAGGGGACATGGATGGTTACGTGTTGGATGTGGACATTAAGCTAATAATTTCGGCAGGCAAACCAAAATGTGTTATAGTGGTGGAAGGAGGACTCAATTATTCTTATTTAAGTAACAGTGCAGATACTAGGACTAAGAAGTAAAAGTAAAAGTATCAAATTACATTTCTACTTAAGTAAAAGTACAAAATTATCCACTGTAAATGTACTTTATGAGTAAAAAGTAAAAGTATTGTGTATGTTTAATGTGAAAGATTTTTTAAATCCTTTGTCTAAACGAGTAAACCACTAACTCAGGTCTGAAGCAGGTCTAAAGCAAGTCTGAGGACTAAACCAGGTCTAAACCTGATCTAAGCCAGGTCTAAATGAGTAAACCACTAACTCAGGTCAAAACCAGGACTAACTCAGGTCTAAACCAGGACTAACTCAGGTCTAAACCAGGACTAAACCAGGTTTAAACCAGTTTTAAACCAGATCTAAACCAGGTCTAAACAAGTAAACCAATAATTCAGGTCTAAACCAGGACTAAATCAGGTTTAAACCTGATCTAAACCAGGTCTAAATTAGTAAACTACTAACTTCAGGTCTAAACCAGGACTAAATCAGGTCTAAACAAGTAAATCATTAAATCAGGTCTAAACTGGGACTAAACCAGTTCATCAGAGGTCACTTTGAAAATAAAATACTACACTAAAATGTAGTGGAGTAGGAAGTGCAGATACAGCCTCTGGAATGTAGTGGTAGTAGTATTCATCACAAAATTGACTTCAGTAAAGTAAAAGTATCTAAAATTTGCTTATACTTTTAACTTGTACTTGTACTTTTTACTTCGTTACTTTCCACCACTGGTGTTCTGTGCATGACGTCAAGATCTATTTATCCCATCACTTCAAAGTTGGTTTAAATGAGAAACTGGTCCGGGAAATATCTCGTAAGGTACCAAAGCTCTTCTTGTTCTGATTCCACATCCTAAAGCCAAACTGTGCCAATCATAAATAGCGACAGTAGAGCTGCCATGAGAGTCAGTGGTCGAGCTGCAGCACTTCCAACAGTCTCCCCCCGCACTACCACATCTTCTGTTCACTTCTGTTAGCTTTATTGTCAATACCACATGTAAAATCAGCGAACTCGCTCTAAAGCCTAACATCCAGGTTATAAATATAGAGGTAATAATGGGCTCAGGCTTTAACTCTTTAAAAAAAATGTCATTTAGAAGGATCCGGGTCCAATCCCAGGCCTGTGTGAGTGGTGAGTTCTTCCCGTGTCTGAGTTTCCTCTGGGTGTTACAGCTATTAACACTCCAAGGACTCCCCTGAAAAAGAGATTCTGAAATCTCACTTTCCTGGTTAAATAAAGATAAAACTAAAAGTAGGTCTGACGCTGAACCAGACTTTGCGAGGCTATTGTAACAGCCTGCTCACTGGCCTGTAACGATCTGTAAAACAGCTGTAGTACACACAGAACACTGCTGCTCGAGTGCTGAGTCCAGTCAGGTTCTCAAAGATACATAGTCCTATTATGATTTTTTTATTATGTAAGTTTCATTGAATTCATTGAAGTAATGGTTTCTTGTTTTAGGCACGTTTGGATAATGTACCTCATTACCTCAAAGTCCCACTTATTTGTGTAAACTCCTGCAGATTTGTTGCCAGTTCTTTCCGGGAGTTAAGTGTACAATTTTATTTCGGTGCGTTGGGTCGCCCTCCCACAGCAGGGTAACTGACAGCTGGGTCAGGTCCCCATATCCAGGACACAGCTGCCCTGCAGACATGTGCTCCTACACACACACTCATGCTCATAAAACACACAAACACACAAAAAGTTACATTGCACCAGAGTCGAGAAAAGACAGCATCTGAGCAGCCTCCCAGCAGAACTGTACAGCCCGATACACGCAAAATAAAAGGCATGTCATGAAGTTTGTTTCAGCAAAAGTTCAAATAGTTGTTTGCACTATTTCACTGAGGTGTCATCTGCGACTGAAGTCTTGTCTCAAACTGTGACCACCCGTACATGAGTGTATTCAAAGTGTCATATGTCGTAGTCTATGATCATTATAAAACAAACAAGGTAGCATTATAGGCCATAACATGTCAATGGGCCCAGTGTAGACAATATTCATCAGCATATTTTCATTGTGAATAGAACAAATTACATGTAGCTTATATAAAAATGTGCTAATCAGCTTGGTTAAACATTGAATACTAGGGATGAGACGGTACACTCTCCCCGATCCGTATCACGATAATTAGGGACTGATGCGATACATATTGTGATACAGTATGGAATATATTTACCTTAAAAACGTTGAGAAACAATCATGTGTTTTTTAAGTTATAAACCAAATTCCATTTGACATTTGTTGTTAAGTGTTAAGATTGAAAAGTGCATTAACACAACAAAATATAACAAAGTGCTGTGTAACAGCCATTTAACATTTCGGGTCTTTTTCACCTGGATTTTATTTTGTTTTGCTTTGCTTTAAACACCTCCTGATGCGCCACCAAGTAGATTCTGTCTCATCTGCATTCATTCTCCATATATTTGTAATTTATTTGAAAATGTTTTAAACATTTTGGCTCTGATGTTTCTCCATACATTTGCTCAATTTTGGCACCAATGGGCCTCCATACATTTAGCACTATGTGCTATGTAAACACAAAACAAGACGGCAGCTGACCAGTGACACATTTTCAACGTGACTTCGCACTGCTACCCGGAGGCCTAGAAGGACATGGGTGGGCTCATTTTAAAGCCCCAACTCTCCATCCTACCATTGTTGAAAACAGTAAGCCTCTATGACAATTGGTTATTCATACAAGTCATCAATGACGCAGGCCGGTTAAAGTATTGAAAGTGTATACTTTAATTAAGTATCAATACTTGGTATCATGGCTATTGGGTATTGCAATACTGAAAATTGATATTTTGTCCCAGCCCTATTGAATACTGCATTTAATTCATTGATTAAACTTATTGGTAATGGAATGAGGTTGAGGCTGTCCAAGCTCAAGATGGAGTCACGAAAAGCAGTTGTTACTGTCTTACATAAGATATATGGCTTAAAAAGTCCTTGAATTTTGATAATTGGAGTTGATCTTGACTTTCTTGAAATGAGATTGCCAATGGAACAGTCATTATTTTGCTTAGAACTATGGAAATTAATGTATAGAGAGAAAGAAAGGCAAGACAACAGATTTTCCTTTGGTGATCTTATTTTAAGTCAGTCCAAATCTGCTCAAAAACAATTATTTCCCCCCCCCAGTGGATCTATACAAAGATGCAACCATTACGCAATTTGTATTTGAAATAGTAAGTGTCACTCTTGTGCAAACATCCCTCTGAAAAGGTTGCGAGGCTTTGAATCAACCATGAAGCATAATCAAATCAAATGCAAATGAGGTGAATGTGTTTTTATTCTGTTGCTTATGCCTGATGCCCCAGGGGCCCCTGTTGGTTGTAAGGGGTGGGGCCCTACATAATGAGGGGTCACGCTCGAGGGCCCTTTGTAAACACGCCTGAGTGGGAGCCCTTTGTCGGGACAAAACGCAGTATTAGTCCAAGACAAAGAAGGCCATGAAGGGTCCCACTTCACTCTCATCACATGTACGCAGCAGCGAGCAGCCATCTCCTTCCACCTCCACAACTACCAAAGCAAGCTTCTTTCTATTTCATAAACTTCTAAATCAGTCAGTGTCATAAGATCTAAATAAGAAGCATATTATCTGTTGCGATAGCTATTACGAGCACATTGTGAGAATCCAACAAACCATGAAAGCATAAACTGTTAATTGTATAGAAAGAATTTGAATAATTTGAGGCTAGCACTTTGCTTATTGTCTATTACTGCTAATGCCACCATTACAATTATCAAGGGCCGTTTTTAGATTGCATTTTCAGAGCCCTAAAACTTCACATTCCACTTTAGGTGAGACATGTGAATATGAAACAAATGAAATTACATGAAATTACATCAATTTGAAACTATGGGGGAAAAAAAACTAAAAATTGCATATGTATTTTCCATGACAAAATTCAAATAATGGATTTGTTCAGATGTAAATGTATGGTTTTATTTTGTTGACATATGAGTTACAAAGATTTTGGACATATTGCACAGTTTTTGAAAAAGCTAGTTATTAGTGAATAAATCTGTTTTCCCTTTTTGTCTTTTTTTTTTTCAGGTTCAACACTCAATAAATCTAAACAAACCTTCAGAATATTGCTAAGTACAAGACTGGAACATCTGGTCTTTCTAGGTGCTACTAAATTGGAGATGTTGTCGCCACAATGTGAGAAAACAGTCATTGAAGTTATAATTTCCCATATTTACGTCTGTGTAGGTTCTCAGTCGTACAGGAGTTGTCCATCGTAGGTAAATATTCTTCAGTCTTCATCTGTACTCTGTAGTTGAAGTGTCAGACGTTTCGAGCTTAGTCCAAAGATCCTCCTCAGCGATTTTCTTGAGAAACGTTGAATCAGTTATTGTAAAGATTAGGTCATTCAATTGTTTCCAGGCAAAAGTTAAGATGTTGTTAGTTATGAAGCTATATGTTAAGAGTAAACTGACCCAAAACCTAAAAAAAATGCCTGCAGCGCCTCCCCTTTAATAAATAAGGAAACCGACACCTGTTCTAGAAGGTAATTCTCATGTTAAGACTGTCTGGAACACACCAACATCTGCAACATAAAAGTTTGAGGCCCCTCGTACATGTGCCGCCCTCTGCCTTTATTACTATTCTCTTTTTTTTTTCTTTCTTGAGAAAAGGCTCTGATCTATTGTTAGGCCTGGCCCTTGTTAATTTCGCTCCAACAGCATTTAGAAAACAAACAAAAACAAATCTCACTGGGTTCTGACAAGCATAGTGTACATTTGGGTAAAGACATAAGCAATAAAAATGGTCTAAGCCTCCACCTGTCTCCCGAATATCCCGGCAGGACAGTAGTCTTCATGTGGGTAGCATTGGATTTCTACAAAGCAGCTGAAGGAAAGTGAACTCAGGTCATGTTACCGAGCAGCCACGGCGTCATAAATTTGGCATTACAGTCCTGGCACACTCAACTGTAGCGCGCTACTGGGAAATCTTTGTGATTGTAATAATCCTCAAGCCGAGGTCTGAACAGAACAGAGGGAAACGTGTCAAGCAATGTACGTATATGAATGCTAAGAAAAAAAAAAAAAAATCTCTCAAGTGAACTGACATTAACATTTATATATTAACACTTTGATGCCAGCATGTAGAAGAATGTTGAGAGAAGGAAACAGTGGGGTAAGAATAATTTATCTTTTGATTCAGCCTCAGACCAGACTCCGGTTCACCCAGAGGTTTCTCCACAAAACTGCAGCAAAAAATTCCCTTGACGTCAGAAAGATTTTGGCAATTTAACATCATAGACTGTTTCTCGCTTCGAAATGTTCGTATTGTTCAAAGAATAACTAAGAAGATCTAGCCTACATAGCTCTAGCCCCGGCCTAGCTTTCGGCCGCAGTGGTTGGTCATATTCAATCACATGGCAGTGACTCAGCTCTCACACAGCGCGCCCACTCCTTGAGCCCAATGATGCGGAAACAAGTGCGGATGTAACGAGGAGGCAAAATATCTGTGGTGCATTATTCGCCGATGAACACAGGCCTTTGAAATCAGACCGCCATCTTACATTGCTTGGCTTGAATGCATATGATTGGTTGGTAGGAAGTGCGTAATACAGAATTAGCTGTGAAAAAAACTTGTTATGTTAAACTTTAAGATTTGATAAAACATCCAAAGTGCCTCCAAAATTCTCCCCCTCCAAATGTCTCACAATGAAGGAACCAGACAGTCACGGTCAGTGATCTTTTGTTGCTGATTTGATTGGCTAAAACAGCAGTTCCACACAAAGATTTTATGGGTGAAACCAGCTCATTTGCTCTATGTCCCAAGACAAAAGCTTGCTTTAACAACACTGCCCTGGCAATTCACATGCAAAACCCTGGCTGCTGTTTGATAGCCATGTGGAGGAAGGCTTGTGCGTAATTATAGACAAGGGCGTCTATAGCATCATAATTGGAGGCAATGCTCTGGCCGTACAGCAAAGGCCCTACATGAGGCATGTCCCGGTTTATTATGAGCTACTAGTCTTTAAAAGTACAATGGAGGGCTACGGGAGACAATAGTGAGTTAACTTGGTAAGGCTTGTGTGTTTGACTGAAGGAGGCCGGGAGCTGTCTGCCGTCTCTTCCGCCCGGGTTTGGAGGGTGAAGGGGGAACTGACGACAAAAGCCACGGGTGCTCGCCAACTTAAATGGGGCTGCCTAATCACAGCACTAAACTACAGGAAGTGCTCATTCAATGAACCCTCTGGCAGCCGAGCAACCAGGCAATCTGGCCACTCGGGCGGACAGGCGCGAGCAGCGGGAAGATGCCAGGGAGAAAAGGGGAGCGAGAAGTGAGGGGATTTGTAGCACTTAGTCAAGTTGTGTGGAGTTTAATCCTTGAGTTGTTCTGGTTTAAGCAAGAAAAGGAAGCCTTAGCAGTATATGTTATCCAAAGTTCATATTACTAGTAAAATTATTTGTACACTTTGACAAAACAACACAATATCGTTCACAACCAAAAATGTTACGTTATTAAATATTTGGCAATAACTCATGACCCTCTGACTTTAGGAGGAAGTATCAGGAAATGAGGTATGCCGCGGTAAGAAAAATTCTGTAACATTTCTCACTTGAAATGACACTAGTTTGTAAAGCCTCAGTCGTCCAGGCGTGACAAAGCTTTTAGAAGTCTGGGTCAGGCCATTTAGCTGAAGACATTTCACTTCTGAGTAGAAACATGACCAACTAATAAATAACCATTAAATCATTTATTTTAAAACATTGTGCTTGTTGCTGTAAGTCATGCACTGGATTAAATATAGTCCTATCGAAATCAGTTTTTGGTATTTGTACTGTTTCTATCAAAAATGTGGCCCTGTGAGATATTTGAATCAAAACAGAGCTAACTTCAGCTTATTTATTCCGCGTTCTCCATACACTGCACGTCTTGTCATGTCTAAATTCTGTGGCCCTCTACTTATCGCGGTGAGCGCCGATACAGGGAGCAGGGGGGCTGGAGCCAGTTTGCACAGATGTGTATTATCTGGTGTAGCCCATCCGCTGGAGAAGCTGGCCTTAATTACCACTGTCTGCCTCCGAACGCTCCCCTGCCCGCGCAAACAGACAGCAGCGCGAGGCAACACAAGACAGGCAAGAGTGCTTCTGCCTCATCGCCGTAGGGCAACTCTCCCGCTGCCAAGCACATACAAAGGTACTACGGGCTCGCGTCCAAATAGATCCCCGGACCCTCCCTCCCTTGGGCCTTGTTGACTTCCAGTTGTTTTTTCACAGGCTGCAGTTTGGATGAGTTAAATCTGTTGTTTGCTTTTCCAATTGCTTGTTTTTTCTAGAGACTGTCGACGCTGCTATTTTCCTTCAAACTGCGCTAGCTAACGACATAACTAACTAACGCAGACGGTATTGTGGACTGCTTTAAGAGATTTTGTATGACACTTTCTCACAGATCAATTGTGTATTTGTTAAAACGCCTTTTAACCTTTGCTAAAACATGGTGCAGGTTTGTATGTTGGCCAGAGAGCATGTAGACGGAGCTAAGCTGTTTCCTCGATAGCATAAGTCTTGTATAAAGCCGGGCGAACATGGAAACTTGTTATACTCGGTGTACATCTGGACTGGGAAGCCACAGGCTATCTTGGGACGAAGCCGACTGGGACTGTAAACGAATTCCTTACATTTTCTGTGGTCAGAGCTGTCCACAGCATGCAAAGTATTCCATTTGATCTATAAAGTTATAACAAGCTTTTGGATTCTCATGGAAAGATGTTTTACTTTGTGCCATCGAACGAGACACTGATAAGATTTCTGTGTGTGGCACTGGTGTCCATTGGTTTTGGTCACATGATCTTTTCCTGTTATGGATGCCATTTTGAGGACTTTTGACCAGCATGTCATTTGTAAATTACAGTTACAGGAACACTTATGGGTTTGTGTGCTGAATTGGGAGAACAAGCCCACAAAGTTACAGGAAGACCCCAGTTAAACATTATGCTATCATCTCAAATCTTTGAAGGATCTTCCAAAATATCGTTGTGAGGCTTGAATCGGTAAATAAGGTAAGAAAAACTTTCAAATTGTTACTGATACTTCAAAATAAGATGTAAGAGGGGGTAGGATGCATAAGTTTTCTTCTACCTACTCCTTTTTGAATTGTTTTCCTTTAAAAATTCCTGTTTTAACGGAATATGTGTCTAAGAATTAGGAAAAAAAGCAATGTTTAGAGGACTGATACAACGTGAAACTCAATATTTCACAGCCTGATTTAGAGTAAAACCGTATTTATTGTATATGCAAATTTATCCATTGGAATGTATTGTATTTAAGGCTTCAAAAAGAAACATACTTATATCAAATATTCTTCTCTTTTTTAGATAAATAAATTAAAAGGTTAAATGACACCATTAGGTATATTTAGAGTAAATTTATTATAATTATTTCATTTATTTTATTTTTGTTTTACATGAATCCGCACACGAATGCCCAATGTAACAAAAATGATACAAATTAAAACTCATATAACCAAATTAATGTTGCATAAATCTTGAATTTGTCAGAAGGATCAATAAACACTCCAATTGAATTTATTTGGTTTGCTCTTTGGGGGGTTAATACCTATAGGCAACAATCCTGATGATTTTTCAACACTTGAAACCTATATAGACAGTTCTTTGGGGACTCAGGACACAGGGGTTTCAAATGGTCCCCCCTTGTTTTCAATACATTTTAATAGAAAATGGACTCCCTCTTGTCTTGGGGCCCGGGACAAGTTGCTCCCCCTCTGCCAGCGGCCCTGTCTACGGAATAAATAACACATTGCACTGTGTGAATTTATATATTACAATCAATATCAACACAATGAATAAAACAAAAACAAAGAGGTGCCATTCATAAGCTTTACAATGCGTGCATAAAGAGAGATGTTTTGCTTGGAAATAGCGGGTGATTTACAAAGAGCATCACAAATAGCCGCTCTGAGAGTCTAGCAGCACTCGGGGCGGCTGTGTTATTACTGCGCAGGATGGGGTTGGTTCGGCGTCCCGGTGCGAGGCGGCAGCTGTCCTCTTCGGCTCTCCTCTTCTCCCGCTGGAACAGTGGGGAGTCAATCCCAAAGCCTGGAAAAGACTCAGTCCATTAACTGTCCAGCAAGACACTGACGGGAGGCAGATGAAAGCAAAAAGTACAGGCTGGATTTTTATGGCAGGCTTTGAATGTGGCACAAGGAGAGATGGAAATTCAAGAATGTTGGTTACGCAGCAGTTTTCTTGCTTTGCTTTGGGTGTTTTGGCCAAAAATAAAGGACTGGACCATGACTAAACTAAACCAGGCTGAAAAGAAATGAGCTGAAACAGATCGAAACCCAATATTCTTGAATTGTACTACTGTAGGTCCCATCTGAAGCCAGGTTTCAAATGTTTGGACAAAGACTAAATCGTGCAACACTGGGACATTGGAGTGAAGCTAAACCAGGACTAAACCAGGACTAAACCAGGCCAGGGGTATAGTGCCTCCACTTGCTTGAATTCAGAATATTGGACCTTATTCTGATTAATAATCTGCCAATGGAACAAGTACTTTTGCATTTAAAACAAGAAAAAGCATATAATTTCAAGTAAATTTAGATTTATTATCTCATTTTAAGTGCCCAAAGTAATTATTGCGGCAAAATATACTTGTGCATCGGCAGATCATTTTAAAACTACACAAAACAAGGTGAAATATTCTGAATTCAAGCAAATTTAACTTATCAAGAGAACACTTTTTGCAGTTTTTAAACAAACAGATACTTAGGTGTGAACCTAAAACAGGAATAAACCTGGTTTAGACCATAAGGATGAACAGTTAGACACATAACTGAGTACTAAACCAGAACTAATTCAGTATTTGAAGTGTAAAATGATCCTGGGTCAAATGATGTTCAATGAATCTGACCCAGATGGCAATGAACTCATGTACCAGATTATAGACCTTATCTATAGAAACCATGCAAGAAATGTCACAACCCCCATTTGAAGAAATGTTAGATGCATTTATTGGATTGGATTTTGTGTATACTCATCTACAGATTAGCCATAACTGGGTCACCATATTTATTATTATTTTTTTATTACATCTTAAATTCCACCCTCTAATACTGATGGAGGTCTTGTCACATCTGAAGCTATTATTATGGCTTTAGCCTTTTTTCCTTTGAACCATGCTTATTCCGAAAATAAAATAAATTACATGTCATTTTCTTGTCACATCATGTCTCTGATGTCGATGTGTCCACAAATATTTGTCATCCATTTCATATCGAAAATGTTGAAATGGAAACTCTGTCCTTGGGAGTGCACCAAGCCAGTGTTTTAGGATGCCTGTCTTGTTTAGCGGTCTTGATAATGACCCGAGTTGTGTGGATATTGATTTATGCGATCCGGTGAGAGGGACAGCGGCGGAATAAACCTCTGGCTCATCACACGCCATGCATCAAAATAATTGGCAGCGCCCAATTATCCTGCGATGCGTGTACAGGAGCGCTGACGAGATGCCTCCTACAAACGTGTAATCAGACAGTCCTGCGTGGAGCTGGAGTGGCAGGTCAGAGCGGGAGGTTTCAGCATGCTTTGTATGGGAGCAGCAGGACTGCCACGCACAATAGAAGACCAGATACACTCATGTAATTTGATTTAAAAAGTAGGAGTGTTATTCGAGACAGACGTTAAAGTACATAATGGTAAATGGGCCCTCATATGCATTCATCAAATATAATGATTCAGTCAGTTAAGAGTCCTGGTATTCACCTTATTCTGCCCCGCCCACTTTTGTTGTAAAAGCATTTCCTGTTTTTATTGGCACTTCCTGTGAGCTGGGATTTCCATTGTTGTCCTGTCTTTTTGTTGTTACTTTAATTGGCTAATTGTCTGTGAGGAACCAAAAAAAAAAAGGACCAAAGCTGATGAGCAAATTTACAGAAAATGGGCTGAGAACCAATTTTCATCTACATCAAAAAATAGTTTCAGTACGAAAAATCATACACATCTATTTACAAAAGTTATGTACAGTACATGGAAATGACCACAGATCTGAGGGAGAACTTGAAAGAACAAAATTAATCAATCCATTTGTGTAGGTTCTCAGTCGTACAGGAGCTGTCCATCGTAGGCGAATATTCTTCAGTCTTCATCTGTACTCTGTAGTTGAAGTGTAGGACGTTTCGATCTTAGTCCAAAGATCGTCATCAGCTACTAAAGACTTGAAGGGTCTGTGGGTCTCCAACCTCTAAGTCCCTCCTCTCTTGGTGCTAAAAGTAGGAGAACATTTAGCCTACTCATACTTAATATGGCTCGTTACCTCTCTATTGTCTGTGATCTGTCTTAGAAGTTAGAAGCCCAGGGTGAGACAATAGAGAGGTAAGGAGCCATATTAAGTATGAATAGGCTAAGACGTTCTCCTACTTTTAGCACCAAGAGAGGAGGGACTTCTGGTTTACTCTTAAGAGACCCACAGCGTGCTCATGTCTTTAGTAGCTGATGACGATCTCTGGACTAAGATCGAAACGTCCTACACTTCAACTACAGAGTACAGATGAAGACTGAAGAATTTTTGTCTACGAAAATTAATCAATGTTCGGAGTTTCAGTGAAATCCTTTGGGGCAGAAAAATAGAATGAGGAACAACTGGACTAAAGGACTAAAACACTAAAACTAAATTACATTGGGCCTCATTCATGAATATTTTCTTAAGAAAAAGTTCTTAAGTACAACTTAGGAGAAACTTAAGAAAAACTTAAGTCTGATTCACGAAGCGTTCTGAAGACGACAAAACTGTTCTTAAAGAGAGATGATTTTCTGTACGTAAGAGTCCTCCTGACTGTTCTTAGGATTTGTTCTTCCAGAAGAGCTCTTTCAGGTAAGAACACATTTTGTGAATGCCCACAATGTTCTTAAGTCGGTCATAAGAACAAATTTGTGCGTAAGTTTGTTTCATGAATGAGGCCCATTGTTGTCAAAGGGCTCAAATTAAAACTGAATTAAAATATATCTGCAAAATGAACACTGCCTGTGCTCCAACTCTAATAAATAACACTGGCCTATATGGAATGATGTGATGGATCTAAATCCGTCTGAAAGGTGTACACAAGGAGCCATCATACTTCAGCGAGTCTATCTACGAGCCGGCGCTGACCGATCGTGAAACAGAAATGAGAGACGCGAGGTCAAAAGTTGACATAAGGCATCTAGACACATGTTGGAACATTTGGAGGTGGACAAACACACTGATAGGTCAGCCTCGGCGCCGCTCGGATGAAGCGGTGGCTCCAAACCACGAAATGTCACTGCTGTCAATCAGAGCGTGAGTGAGATGTGGAGTGGCACGGGCTGAGGCGCAGGGTGACTCTGGAGTATGAGGAGATGTCATCGTGTCACTCCAAACACCAACAAACTGTAAAGGCGCTGACACGATATTCGCTCCACAAGACAATTGCTCAAACTCTGGTGATCTTTTCATGCCAAAAAAATGTACCAGTGTCTCTGTTAATGTCTCAAGAAACATTTTAAAACTATATAATGACTTGCACTTCTAAAATACGTCTAAAATAAGTTTTTATACTTTAAATAGTTACCAAATGGAGTGGAAGAACAGTGGGCCGTGGAACGATTTTCAGTGGGTCGCAAGCCTTTCTCCGGGAAACATTTTATAATTATTTTTGTTCGTGTAGGTTCTCAGTCGTACAGGAGTTGTCCATCGTAGGCAAAACATCTTCAGTCTTCATGCGTACTCTGTAGTTGAAGTGTAGGACGTTTCGATCTTAGTCCAAAGATCGTCATCAGCTACTAAAGACTTGAGCGCGCTGTGGGTCCCTTAAGAGTGAACCAGAAGGAGGAGTAACCTCTAAGTCCCTCCTCTCTTGGTGCTAAAAGTAGGAGAACATCTAGCCTATTCATACTTTATATCTATTGTCTCACCCTGGGCTAACTGCTCCCAGTCGTCCAGGCTCATTAGCATGACAGTGGAGATGGTTTCACTCTAAGGTTGTTATTGTCAATCGGTTTCTGTCTCAGTAAGTTGTCATAGATTGGGTCCAACTTATACCGGAGTCCTCCATTGCGATTCATAGCTTGATTTTCTTTTTGAACAAATATGGCCTCCTCTCTCAAAAGTACTTTCTTTCGATAAAACCTTAACCTCACTGTCCTCCTTAGTGTTTGGTGGCTTTGAGGTGGAGATGCACAGCTGACTGTGGTCCGCTACCGCTAGAATTGCCTCTTCGATGTTGACCAAGCCTTGTTTTCAGTAATTGTTTTGTCTCTCCAATGTAATGTTCCTTGCATTTTATAATTATTTGTTTTTCTTTTATTGACTGAAGAAAAATAAAAACTCATTCCACTGCAAAAAAGAATGACAACTAGTGGCCAAGTTAAAACTATTCAAATTAAGTGCATTTGGTCTTATTTGATCAATTATAACTGCAATTTTTAATTAATTTAAGTGCAATATAACAGATTTCCTTACCTGCTCATATCAAAGGTAAATATATGTAGCTATTTCATGAAAATTCTACTTTTTTTCCTTTACTTTTTGGCAGTGTTTTCTGTTTAATTGTTAATATTTTCAGCTAGGCTTTAGGTTGGCTCATTCCATGCTTATTCAACAGTAATTATGTCGAAAATACCATATTTTTCATTATTCAAATCTTATTCTGGGTCACGGCTTGTCATACTGGGGAGATGGTGGCTCCCGACGCGTACCAGCTGAGAACTTGACTTTTACTCAATACTTTATAACAAGCTCATGAGAATTCACAAATGATTGCTTCCTAGTGTTCAATAGGCTGCATTCATGTTGTTGAACTCTTTCCGATAGAGTTTTTGAAAGAAACACTTTCAACACAGATGAAATTTCCCAAAAGAAAATTAACTAATGTTTTCCTTCATCAGTATTTGATAGTGATCGGATTCACATTATTCTTACAGTATTCCTTTCTGGCCAACATCATGCACATGTGTTTGATTATTGTCACCTATTTTGTCACCTTTTTGTCTCATGTGGATAGACCCATGAACTACAGAGAAATGACCAATAAACTAAGACTAGACATCTGCGTTTTGACAGTTACCATAGTTACTGCCATGAAATTTTCAGCTAACCTCCACCTCAGTTTTAATATGTAGGATTTTTAGAATGTTGCAATGTCAAACGTATATGCAGGATGACTTTTAGAAAGCTTATAAATCCTCATTTAGAAGGTAGATTTTTAACCGGAATCACAATTATTCCTCACATTTTATTTTTATTTTCTTCTGTGAGTCGTGTGGGGAAGCCTGTCTAAGTGAAGTGGTAAGTTGACATGTTTTGACGGCACAAAATCCTCAGATTCACCATAAACGTCTACTGAAGGGTGTATCCCTCACGGTTCCTTCCTCGCCGACAGCGTCATCATAAATTCTTGCTTCATGCATTCCGAAAGAGTCAATCGCAGCCCCTGTAGAAATTATTTATGTGCCTTTCCCTTTTCCCCTTCACTCAACCAACCTTCGCCTCTTAAACAGCCTTATCATTGTTTGTTTTTACAAGTTTAACATGAAGGGGAGAAAGGTGCACAAATCAAAATGGCCAGTGTCTGTAAAAGAAAGGCCAGCGTTAGCCTGTCACGCCCAGGTTTCTTCCAGAGCATTATAGAATCCATCAGAGATAAGTGACAAACAGTGAGTTGCAGCGGCGGCAGGAGGCTACATGGGCTTCTGCTTGAGTGAGCATGTAGGCCACACTCAGTGGATGCACCACACAGCCCGAGGTAAGTGCACAAGAGCGTCCCCCCCCCCCCTTGTTTTTTTTCTTATTTTTTTATATACACGTCAAGCAAGCTCCAGTGCTTTCTTGTGACATAGCTCCAGCCTTGTAGAGGAATCAAGGTTGGGCCGGATAAAAGGAGCCCAGATAAGATGGAGGAACCAGCAAGGCTTGGGATGTTTGGTAAATATTATGTGTAATGCAACAACTTAAACACTGTCATTTCATGTTCATAAGATGTCAACAATTTTGTCAAATCAACATATCTTTATTACAAGTTTATGTTTCATGTTGCACAAGTACACCGAAGGAAATTATAGTCTGTGAAACCTTCGTTGACAATGGCAATGCATTCTATTCTGATTCTGATTCTGAGACACGGCCGGAGGAAACATTTTTCATACCACTGTCTTTATTTATGTTTCCAAATAAAATGAGTGTCCAAAAAGCGCTGTTCAAGTTTGAAGTGTAAAAAAAAAAAATAGACCCTTTACAATGATTATTCTTTGAGGTTTTGTCGAGTCGCGCGTCAGACTTTTCAGTAAATCACTCCAACATCGCCCCATGTGTATCCAGTCACAAGTATTGACTTATTTGGTGTTCATGTGGCATGGGTTAAACCACCAACAAGACACTGTAATGTACTACTAGTACTTGTACCTTTTACTTTGTTACTTTCCACCACTGGAAGCCAGTGGAAAAATATGTTGTAATAGATAAACACATATATGCTCATATGTTAGAAAACGTTAAAGCCTCTTTTCTCCAAATGATGTTTTTATTCCACTCTTGCAACAACATCTCCACTTTAGCACCTACAGACTCCAAGCTTTACACAGTCTTGTACTAAACAATATTTTGAGGGATTTTTCGATTTCTAATTCTAGCCTGGTTTATTGAGCTTTGAACCGCAAAAACAAGGTGATGTTTGAATCTTTACAGATTTATTCACAAATAACTAGCTTTTACAAAAACTAAAAAAGATATCCAAAATCCTCTATGAAAAAGTATTTGCAACTAATATATCAACAAAATGAATCCATATATTTAAACCTGGCTCTATCCATTACTTAGATGTTGTCGCTGATATGTTTACGTAATGTTGCCCTTATTACACATGAAAAGCCTTACTTTTATATGAAAAACACAATGACGGAAAAGTTGCAATACACATTTTCCTCATTTTCCTCATATATTTCCTATTCACCACAGTGTCCCGCCTTAATGAACAGATCCCAGATAACAGTAAACAGAGTTGTTGATACTGATGCTGATGGAGTTTTTTCCAAGATTGTGAGATCGGAATTTAATTCTTGCTGTGCCACCATCACATAAATTAGCACTACCCTCTGTTCATATCGAGACTTTGAACTGGCAATAACTGCAGATTTGTTACTCATGAGAAATATGAGCAGTTTAACGGTGACAAGTTACATATGGGATATACTGTACAGTTGTTCAATTCAAACATGATGGCGACCATTATCTCGTCATTGCGTGGAGCCAGACAGATGTTAAAATGAGAATTATTGCAGCTATGTTTTCACACTAACAAGTCGGCCGTTACATTGTCAGTGGATTTCTAATCAGTTCAGTTCACTTATGAAGCATGTGTAAAGTGAATCAAAATTATGTTACTCTCAAACCCTTGGTGCAAAAAGACACTAGTTAGATACTGTAGGAGCCTAAATAAATGTTTTTCTTTGGCATAATTCTTAATGTAATCATTTTTGGGGGGATTTGGATTTGGGGGGAGTGGTCGTATGAAGCCATTTATTTGAAAAAATTAAATAAAAAACTGTTTTCAACTACAAACCAGCCATGTCCCCGATCAAAAGTTTACATATTGAACCATCAGAGTCCAATTTGGTCAGACAGCTTAAATACTTAAGCTGTATTTCAGCTTAAGTGAGTTTTTCTTTGCTCCTGAACAATTTTCCTGGCAGTTGTTGAAGGTCATGTAAATGTTAGATCAGAGACATTTGAGCAGTGTTGGGCAAGTTACTTTAAAATTGTAATATATTCTATATTACTAGTTACAGCTTTAAAAATGTAACATGTTTGTATTACATATTACTGTTTCAAAAATGTAACTGAGTTACACTACTCTGAGTTACATTTGAGTTACTTTTGGCAAAAGAGTAACGGAAAATAGTGATAATAATGCCACAAGAGCAAAAGTTACTTCAATTGTAATGACTAATATATTACTGTATTTTGTTTAAGTAATATATTATATTCCTCAGTTACTGAAAAAAGTAATATATTTCTGTAACTAGTTACTTTTGTAATGAGTTACTCCCAACACTGCATTTGAGTAGTCTCTGTTTCATTATGATTTCAAAAAAGTAAAGATTCGAGAGGTTTCCACCTTTACAGTTGAAATCTAATCAATCATGTGATCATTTGTAGATCTGACACTGTTATAGACTGAGGAAGTTTTATATTGTCTGTAAATAGTGCATATAAAAGATTAAAAGGGTATGTAAACTTATGAGCACAACTGTATGTACTCAGAGGGAGGGGAAGGGGAGAGTTCAGCTTCCCCGACAGCCCGATGAATAAAGTTGTCCTTCAGTCAGGCCTGGCACTGAGCGAGACTCATCCCAGACTTTGGACGATGTGTTAGAATGGACTTCAAGAGAAAACTGTCTGAAGACATCTTTTCAACCGAAATAAAAGCACATTCAAACAAAGCCATTTGCTAAGACAAACAATAGCGCGACAGGCGTGATTGGCATGTTGGGAGCAATTGGTGTGAGTCTGTTGCTAGGTAATGTGACCTCTCCCATCTCCTGATTGAAACAGGCGAACCAATCGTGTTTTCGTGTTGGAAATCCGGCAGTGAGATTAGATGTGAAATTTGAATATGAATGAGGATATCTGAGCTAATTATAACTGCTCATCCTGCTGCCTCGTCAGCACCTAGCCACGTTCGGCAGAGAGAAAGGAAAAAATAACTTCAGAGAGGAGACGGGAAGAGTTCGATACATGTATTTTGGGATTAGTTAAGCTTATAGATAACATCCTTCACCTGACCCACCTACAGAGATCCGCTCGTTGCAAAATACCCACAAGGCTCTGGGCCAAATGTACCTCCATAAAGCTCTGTCGTCACACCTCCTCCAAATGCGATTAGCGCTTATCTGAACTAAAACCACACTATCTTCATCTCTCGGTAGATCCTTCACACATGCATATTCATGACGTTCAAATCGGCTCCAGCTCCTCCAGACCTTAAGAAATGTAGGCACCTGAGAACATTGTAAGAAAAAAAGAGCGTGTTTTATTGAGGCCACTGCACGAAAAGAGCTATTTGAAGATGGATTTGAGACACAAAGAGGCATCAAGCACAGAAAAGGCAGTGACAGGTATTCCTTTGCCGCGATGGATTGAACATAATGAGTACTACCTTAAAAATCACTTCAAGCCATGTGCACCTGACAAAACGCTGATCAGCTGACAGATGTGGATCTATTTTTGAAAGTGATGCCCCTGAGAAGGATGACAGTGTAGAAGCAGATACAAAATCATACTTTTCTAGTTCATGTTTCGGGGGCGAAAATGGAAGTGGATTTGAACACTGTTGGAAGCTCAAAGGGAGAGCAGACTTTTCTTCTCAGTAGGACAAAAAAGTATTTCATGATATAGACTCCAGGAAGAATATTGCTGAGGTAACTAATGGGGACCCAAAATAAATAAATAAAAATAAGGAATAGTTCACTGCTTTTACATGCATACATATGTTCTAACCTGGGCTTAGATGAGGCGATGCGTGGCTGTCTGGTCTTTGTGCGTGCCTTCAGTCCCGTAAGACGACCAAAGACGTTGTTAGCATTTTGCCTCTACATGGCGCCAAATTTCGGTGAACTTAGAAGCCGCAAATCTCTTCCACGTTTCCCCTATTTAAATAGGGCTATGTGAGTAGTAGTTACACAATCCAAGTATAGTTACACAAAATTAAACCTGTCAATTTTCTAAGCGGATAAAAACGGGTACTATATTTTTAGGCGGAATAACACGCAATTGAGTGGGGGGAATCCTTTAGGAGCGGCTTAATACTGCGCGGAGGTCGAAGTGGTGTTATTCCACCTTAAAATATAGTATCCGTTTTATCCGCTTAGAAAATTGACAGTTTTAATTTTGTGTAACTATACTTTGAACATGTAACTACTGACATAACCCTATTTTGACCTAAATAGGGGAAACTTGGAAGAGATTTGTGGCTTCTAACTTCACCGAAATTTGGCGCCATGGGACTATACTATAGAGGCAAAATGCTAACAGCGTCTTTGGTCGTCTTACGGGACTGAAGGCACACATAAAGACAAGACAGCCACGCATCGCCTCATCTAAGCCCAGGTTAGAACATATGTATTCATGTAAAAG
>OMNZ01090280.1:8013-30123 GCA_900303255.1 Lesueurigobius sanzi | reverse complement strand
AGCAGAACAATCCTCCAAAAATCACTTTTGCAAGACACAGGATCTGATATCACCAAGTAATGAAGAGTCCAGGGCCAATGTTACAGCCAGCCAATCAGGACCAATGTTACAGCCAGCCAATCAGGACCAATGTTACAGCCAGCCAATCAGGACCAATGCTATAGCCAGCCAATCAGGGGTGAAAACTTCAGATGTCGTGACAAAAATTAAGTTTATGAAATTAGCTATAACTTGATAGATCTATGAGTTGGTTTGTCTGAAAATAACCCTGACCCTAACCTTAAAGATTCCCCTGTTCCTAAACTTAATTTTTGTCATGACATCTCAAGTTTCCAAAGCAGACCGTCCCTCCCCTTATCGAGCACAACTGACCCCTGTAATGACCCCTGCTGTAGAATTCAGCCATTGAATTAATTTTACTCTATGCAATACAACGTTTGATTTGTGCAAAAATACTGTAGTTAGCATCAGTATGCTAATGCTAGCTTCAACCAATCAAGGCTGTGGCTGAAGCTATGACTGAGTCACATCTAAAGTAGTGAAATATTATTGTCCACTAGTGAAGGTCTCTCTGTTTGTATTTTAGTTTGAGAAATTAGAAAGAATGAAAAAGAATTACTGGTAAAACATATTTGTAAAGCATTAATGATCTGATTATTCTATGATGGATAAATGTAACACAGACCTCTCAGTTTTTCCACTCACTACAAAACAGTTTACATAAACAACAAATATGTCATCTACAAACCTAATTTTTATTTTTTATCATCCCAGTATCAGTTGGTATCAGATAGATAGATACTCAAACCAAAGTATCGGTATTGGAAGCAAAAAAGCTGGATCGGTGCATCTCTAGACAATATAGAGGTGTATTAACCTAATGTTGCTCGTATAGAGGTGTATTAACTTAATGGTGCCCATATAGAGGTGTATTAACCTAATGGTGCCCGCATAGAGGTGTATTAACCTAATGGTGTCCGCATAGAGGTGTATTAACCTAATGGTGCCCGTATAGAGGTGTATTAACCTAATGGTGCCCATATAGAGGTGTATTAAACTAATGGTGCCCGCATAGAGGTGTATTAACCTAATGGTGCCCATATAGAGGTACATTAACCTAATGGTGCCCGTATAGAGGTGTATTAACAGAGAGAACAGCTGGGCACAGAGACAACAGGCCGGGCACAGAGAGAACAGGCCGGGCACAGAGAGAACAGGCCGGGCACACAGAGCTGCTGTTTTAGGTCCAGTACTCCTGAAATGTGAGCCGTTTACTGTATAGTAACTGATGCTAATGAAGTGCACTGGACTTGATAAATTGAGCCGATGCAGGCACAGCCCTCTGGGAGCTTTAGAGGTGAAGAAGAGGCAGTTAATGTCCACAGCAGGCCCAGGGAACACAATGAAGAATTACAAGAGCTGTTGTGAGAGACAAATCAAAAGTAGCAGGCGACACTTTGAGGGCTTATGCAGAGGAAATATACCAACAGGATGTAAAAGCGCGTGGGGATTTTCCCTCTGCTCTGTATAAGGCACTGGAGCATTTACACTCTTAATTAAATCTATACCAGCTCCTCTGCATAGACTTAAGTGTGAAATGGTGGAAATGTTAATATATAACAATACATTTGTATTCATCTTTAAGCTGGAGTTGACAGACAGTAACATTGTTTTTCAGCCAATTGTTTCTTGGTTTACAGCTTTCTTCAACATAACTGCTCCGTTGATCCCATTTGTACCGTCTCCTCCGCCTCACATCCGCTGCTCCAGTCAATACTAAGTGATCCTAATGTATTTAGGTCATTGTTAAAGAGGAAATAGTGCAGGCTCAAAGCAAATTTGTTCAGATAATCTAAGCAAACATAAAGAAAAGAGACTTATTTGATACTGCGATTTACGTAAATCCAGCAGAGCTTCCTGTCAGCGATGTCAGCAGCTTGACCACCACAGTACAAGTACATTTTGCATAATTGCAATTTCCAGAGGAAGATAAAGACACAGCGGCAGAGCGAGCAGCAGTGTTGGCTCTGATAACCCAAAACCACTCATTTCTTTCTGCTGATGTTGCCTGCCATATTCTCTTTGCTCCAACTTTCTTCTCTTTCACTTCTCCATGTGCACTTCCCACTCTGTAAATGTGACGGGGTCAGACTGTCTAACACATCACACTGGGCTGATCTAAGTGAAGATGACAGGTTCAACACTGGAGGCTCCACAGACACCTCTGTCTGATCGGTGGCAGTTTGCAGCTCAGTCTGCTCTGAAGACCTGCTGCTGTCCCGGCTGTGACCCTGTTCAAGAGGATGAAGCTCTCAGAGAAGATCATCATTAGATCATCATCAGTTTAGTTTCACTGAGGAGACACTCTCATCTGCATAGACTCTGCCCGCCTGAGTCTGGACTCCTCTCACACTGAGCAGGACGTCTTAATGAAAATGTCTTTCTCAACAGGACGTGCCACCATTACACCACCATTTTATAATTAGACATAGCAGCCATAATGACAAGAAACTCAAACTTATTACATATTGAGTAATTGGAATCGTCAATCAAGGAGACAAATACCACTGATGTCTGAAAGTAAAAGCACGAAGGCAGAAAAGAAGGAACACCGACTGAAATTGTGATTGCGATTCAATTTGCGATTTTAACATCATGTATTTGTGTTGTATATTTTTACTTTCAGTTTTGTCGAGGCATGAGACGATATGGACATTTACGACATCACGATTATCTCGGGCAAAATTATTGCAATTCGGAAAATTACCACAGATTAATTATTGCAAAATGTCTTCTGGTAAATTCAGTTTGGATTCTGGGGCCATGGTCATGGTTGTTATTTGTATTATTATTTATTTATTTTACACGCTAGTGTTTAACATTTGCAGTCCCGGGTGCAAACCATGCTCCAAACCTGTGATGGAGGTTCTATTTCAGAGACAAAAACATCTTGGGGAGGCTGTTTTTCTGAAACTGCACCAGGTCTATGTTTCATGGGATTTGTTCTGTGAGCTTTTTAAGGTCTTGTTTAACTGTTATGATACATGTCTTCATTCCCCACATTTTACAGATTTCAATTTCCAGATCTTTGTATTTAGACAGTTTTTCGCAAACGTTCGCTGAAGTGTTTCTTTCAGAAGGGACAGCGATGTCAATCAATATGCATTGTCTGGTCTATTGTGACGTCGATCCGATTGTGATTCATTGTGCAGCCCTACTCTGTACCACGGTGTGAAAGATCAAGATGTAGCCGTGTAAAGAGGTGGAACAGCAGCAAACCACTCCTCTTCACAAGACAAACCCAGCCGACACAAACGAGGCCGAGGACCTACCTGTCCTGGGACTGCTCCTCGTACATCCTCTCCTTGCCCTCTTTGAACAGTCGAATGGCTCGTTTGGACTTCTTCATCAGGCTGTCGATGTAGATTTTAAAGTACTCGTTTTCGCTGAGCTGCGTGAGTTTCTGGTTCTCCTCGTACTTGCCCAGAATGAGCCTGAGGTGCTGGTAGGCGTCGGGTAAGATATCCAGTATGTACGGCGGACTGTTCTTCAGCTGCAGCCTGGGGTTCTGGCAGAGGCGGACCTGCACACACCAAACGCAGACACATCAGGACAAAGTGAAAAGAATCTAGACCAGGGGTAGGGAACCTATGGCTCGGGAGCAAGATGTGGCTCTTTGATGACTGCATGTGGCTCTCAGATAAATCTTAGCTGGCATTACTTAACACAATGAGTAATAGGGTTACATTTTATAATTAAAAAAAAATCAGTGTGGGCTTGTTTGGGTTCTTCTGAAGATGACCACATTGTGTGTAACAATCCAGAGCAGTGCATATTGTGGTCCAAATGCACAAAATCCAATTTTGTTTAGAATTGTGAACACAGGGGCATGCCTTAAAAAACAGATCATAAATACGGCCTAATAATAAATAATAATTATTTCATAACTAAATGGTTACACCCCTAGTAAGAACTATTTTATGTATTGGATAACTCCAGTACCCCTCCTCGAGCCGCCACATCGCGGTGGAGGGGTTTGAGCGCCTGAATGAGCCTAGGAGCTCTGTTGTCTGGGGCATTATGCTCCTGGTAGGGTCTCCCAGGGCAAACAGGTCCTAGGTGACGGGTCAGACCAAGAGCGGTTCAGAAGCCCCTTATGATGAGACCATCAAGACCAGTTACGTCGCCCAGAGGAGCATCGTGAGGCCGTCCTCCCGTGGACCCACCACCTGCAGGAGGAGCCATAAGGGACTGGTGCAATGTGAGCTGCCCCGCGACCCGGCAACGGATAAGCGGAAGAAGATGGATGGATGGATAACTCCAGTACAACAATGTTGCAAAGAAATAAAGAATAAATTCTAAGAAATAAAAAATTCACACATGAATTGTGTGAATTACAATATCTGTTGTACTCAGAGTAAAAAACTATTGTATGGCTCTCATGGAAATAAATGTTAATATATGTGACTTTTTTTTGGCTCTTTTAGCTAAAAAGGTTCCCGACCCCTGATATAATGTGACTAAATGCATGGCAACACTTTATGACTGCATGCTATTAAGGCATTAGTAAATATTTATTTCATAATTTCTAAAACATTTGCAAAGCTTTCCTCATTATTTATAAACACCTAATAGTGATTGTCTTTATCTTGATTCCTGACTTGTGCCTAACCTTAACCAGACACTGGCACATTGCTGCTATAGCACCTGTCCAGGTGCTAACAATGGTTAGTAAAAGCACATAAATGTTTTATAAATGATGAATTAAATATTTACTAATGAACTACTAACTGCTTAATAGTGTGTTGTTCCCAAATTTAGTAGAAAATATGAGTGAGTTTATCGCAAAATGCAGTAGATTATTACAAAATGTGTTGCTTTTTTACACCATGTGGAAATGTTACATTTTGAACTGTTATTATTACATAATTAGTGCTGTCAATCCATTCATTATTTTAATCAGATTAATCACACTTTTTAAATTTGATTAATCGTGATTAATCAGTCAATTTTATAGTTATTATTGATTCATTATTTACATTTCCCCAACATGAAACACGCTAATTTGACCTAAGCTAATAACTTTTTATTACGATTTCAGCTTATTAGATTGATTTAATGCTTATTCAACAACAGTTTGTGGAACAATATAAATAACAAATTAAATGTATTTTTGGGGCGTGGCTTGTCGTCCAAGTGTGAGGTCCCAACGACAGACCAGAGAAACACTGATTTATACAAATGCCTCAAGTGAATTTACTTTACCAAACACCACTTTATTTGATGTTTGTTCGGTCAAAACATGTGTGATTAATCCATGATCAATGCATTATTTATTTTGCAGTGTTATTACAAAGGAATCTGAGAAGAAAATATAGAGAGATTTTGTCAGTGTGACTTTGTCTGCAGAGTTTGGAGCTGTGATGATGTAATGGTGTGAGACTGTTCATGTTTTTGTGGTTAAAGAAAGAGAAAATAAAAATCGACCGGCTCTTTATTGTATTACACCATCAGCTCTAGCCAGATGCGGCTGTGGAAAATGGCCACTTATCCAGACAGAAGGCCTCTAATGGAGCATTAAAGCACACATGATATTTCCCTACTGGGCACTCAGTGGCCAATTTTCCAAGAAGCTCTGAGGTTACGTCACCACATAACATTACATTCTTCTGATTCCGCTCTTATTTCAAAAATCATGTTTTAGAAGTACAGTGAGTTCAAGGAGTCTTTATATTCCAATATTAGTACATTTATTACATATGTTAAAGTCTGATACTGAAAAGGTTCTCTCTGCACTTATATAGAAGCTGCACATTTCTGTATCAAAGGCAATGAATGGGATTTACAACAAATCTAAACTTTTATCAACAATCGCGCATGTTGAGAGCAAAGAATACTTGCAACTGCTACATAATTAAATAGAAATAATTAAAACGGGTCTAGAAATGTTCTGAACCCACTATAAAAGCAAGGCAACCATTGGGATCTCTTTTGAACATTATTTGTATGGAGCTTGTTATTGAAAGTAGCTCTAGTTACAGACGTCTTACATGACCAGAGTCCAAATGCTCGAGTACCGATGAATCAGCAGGAATACAGCTCATTCATGTCCGTGTAATCGTCATGTGTATCCAAAAATATCCACATGCAACTTTATCTGGAACCTGAACTGCAGCATATCTGTTCACCCTCAGTCTGACCGCTCCCCCGCCACGGCACTCATGACAGCAGGAGGGAAGTGGACACCATTCTCTCTCAACACAGCGCAAACAGCATGTACCGTCTGCGGCAGAGCGGAGGGGTCCCAGATGTCTGCGAGTCCAGGAGATGATTTCATAAGGCGCATGAGAAGGGCAGCCCGGGTCAAGACGCCACAAAGTGCACTGTGGAAGTGGGGCTCTGCCAGGACGCTCAGCCACGTCCGCATTTCAACTATAGATAAATATACAGGAATAAGAACAGTTTTAAAACAATGAATGGAAAACAATGAATGAAGTCAAATTTGAAGATTCTGTAAGATGTATTGATGTACAGTGGGTTCAGAATTTTTTCAGATCTTAAGTCAGGGGTAGGGAAGATGTCCTGGTGAGGGGCCGATTTTCTTCCTCGTCAAAGGACCAGGGGCCAAACCTCCCAATCCTGACCCAAAGTAAAGCACTACTTTCTACAAATGTAAGCGTTATGCATCATATATAACCTATGGGGGGGTTTAAGGGAACATTTTTACAAGAACTGAGGGATTTTCAGTATTTTCCATGTTAAGAATGTTGTACAATAGAAGATAAACGGCTTGAAAATCCTTGAATTTAGAGAATTTGTGTTGATTTTGAGTGGGTTTGGACTGTCTTGCATCAATATAACTAAATAAACAACAACGTCAAGACAAAAATGTCCATGGAAAGCAAACAAATATTTCCAATCTTAATTTAAAATAGTCTAAATCCCCAGATCGTTTCAAATCAAAATTAAAGCCATTTTCTCAACGGAGACAATTATGTTTTCCAGTGTATGTGTAAGAATGTTTCTCAAAATTATCTCGGAGGGCCAAAGGTTCCATGATAGAGGGCCGGGTTTTGCCCCCGGGCCTGACGTTGCCTACCACTGTCTTAAGTCATCATCTGTACAATGTAGTTTAGTGTTTCACCGCTCATCTTAGCTACCAAAATATCAAGTACTGATTACGACTTAAGAGCTTTTGTCTACAATGGAAAACTCCTGCACGACTGAGAACTTACACAAACATTTTATTATGTAGCAGTTTGATACTGAAATCATATACAGTAAATGTATTTTCTACTCAAATATATTATTCCATTGCCCTCCATTATGCTGTTGCTGTAGTTGAACATTAATACAGCTTGAGACTGTGGTAAGTTTGATTCATTGTCCAAAGACAGACTGGTAGTTGATAGCCCATGAGGAGATCTGCTAAGAATAAAAGCATAATGATATTTTAAACATTGACTTGATATATAGGGGGGCATGTATCCCTCCTGAACCCACTGCATGTCAACAGAACAATATCTCTACAAATTTGATGCCTGGAATTTCATAAATAAATTGTAAGTGACACTAAGAATTTGAAAAACAAGTGCTAAAAGGACTGTCATGTGATAGGATTACAGAACTTTATACTATTGTACCTGATGAGAGTTCTTTGCAAACTTGGAGGTCTCTCAGCACTTGTGGACCACTCTCTTTCGCCCAGGCGTCCAGGCGTCGAGCCAAAGAGGGGAACTGACTGTATTTATCAGCCACCTGCAGCAAATAAGGCGACACCTGAGCGCACATCACAGAGGGCTCCGCAAACACATTGGCCTCGTCTTGTTCGTACAAAGCGACACACCTGCATCGGAGGAGAAAACACTTTAGGCCAATGTTTCCTTTGTTTGCGCAAGGGTTATTGAATAAGGTTGGGTACTATGCACTTATTCTGCAAGGCACTTCTCTGCACGGATACGAGGTCAGTCTGAGGCAGGTGAGAGAGTAGGAGATCGACAGCGTGAGAGTCCCGGCACCGGTCGAGTAGCTGGTCCAGGAGGAAGGGCAGGGCCTTGTTCACCTGCATGAGATAGACGCCCCCCTGTGCACCGTTCTCGCGGTGCTTTAGCGTGGAGGCAAAATAGGCTGCTTTCATTCGGACGTGCACACTTTGGTCTTGCAGTAAGTAAAGGCCGGTGTTGACCAACCTGAAAAATATAAGCATTATGGCCCTCACTGAGCAAATAGTTACACTTAAGATAACAAGTAAGAACCATTAAGCCAGGGATCTCCAACCAGTAGCTCGGGAGCCTTTTCCAAGTAGCTCGCCAAAAGATTTCAACATTTATGCATGATGACTCTTTATCGCCAAATATTTTGGTAAATATTGTAAAGAATAAAGAGGAAAATGAAGTCACTTAGTTAGAGCCTCAAAAGAATGGAACAGCATTCCAACACCAATCAGAGACATTAGTACTTATGATCTGTTCCGTTCTCTTTTAAAACTTTGGCTCCTTCGCTCTCAGTCCTGTCAGCACTAAGACTCTGCCATCCTGCACCTTTTCTTGCCTTTCTAATCTGCTGCATTTTAATGTTTCTGTTTTCTCTTAACTTTTATATAATTGTGTATAGTAACAATGTATTTCGATGTTATTCACTGTCTCTTATTAACGGTTTTAGTTCTTCTAATGCGAACTCATTTTATCCTCTTCTCTCTCACTACTGTCTCCCTCTGTTTGGATTTTATTGTTTGTCATTCATGGTCGCTACTGTCTTGCTCTAAAACATGTCCATTATGTGATGTTTTTGCCATGTATTAATTATTAATCTGTTGTACCTCTTCCAGGGTGCCTTCAGTACATCTGGCCTAGGACTACGGATGAAAACTAGCCTTTTGGCTAATTCTGGCATTTTTTACAGTTGTACTGTTATGTTAATATGCATTGTCCTTGTTACAAATAAACTAAACTAAAACATTTTTTTAAAATAGTGTTGAAAAAACATCTTGGTTACAGGTCCAATCCACTTAAAAGGCACTATACCCGTTTATTACAAACAATGAAAGAGGCTTATTTTTCACTTTCCTCACACATTTCTAACATCCCAGATACATTTGTGAGGTCAGTTTTTTGTGCCACTGTCACAAAAATGCTAGAAAACTAGCCTGCATGTTCATGAAATTGATATAAATGCTTTATTATGGATTCTTCCTCAGATTGGTTCCCCTCGAGGTTTCCTAGTTTTCTCCCATGTGGTTTTTAAGGGTTTTTCCTCGCCATTGAGGAAGGTCTAAGGATGTGGGATACTCTAAGCTTGTTACTCTAAGCGATTTACTTATTTACGGGACATTACATCTGGTTGAGACATTTCTTTCGTGTGTGACATTCATTTGTGTGACTCATTTTGATCATCCTTGATGTCTGATATTGATTTGTTTTGTCTGTGCCGTCCTCTGAGACGACTCCTGTTGTGATATTGGGCGTTACAAAAATAAATTGATTGATTGATTTATGTCTGGGTAAACATGCTAAAGGAGGACAACAAAAATGTCATTCTACTACTAGAATGAAATCAGGTGGAGCGTTGCCCGCGTTTATCTGAACATTAGTAGCTCGCTGCCATTTTTGTTATGTAGAAGTAGCTCACGGGTTGGAGACCCCTGCATTAAGCTATGATAAGGATCTGATGATATTGTAGTTACTAACAGTTTCCGGTTGTACCACAGTTGTTCCATAATTAATTCATAAATAAAACCATAACATAAGCTAATAAACATTAGTAAAACATTGTTTACAACTCAAAGCTGTTTAATGGCATCATAATGAAATTCCCCATGAAACAATTAACATGTTAATGACCTTTAAATTAGATTTTCATGTGTGTGTAAATGTCGCTTGTGGCGTTTCAGCACCTGATCATTATGGCTGGATTTTCTTGGCTCGAGCTGTGGTTCAGAAAAGAGGCTCCAGCCAAAATCAAAGCCTCGGCACAGGCCGTTCTGAGCACTTCAGGCACATGTGGTAAACAGTGGCTCTCCAACACCTGACACCACCGCTCCAAAGTGGAGAAGCAAGAGCTATGTACACACAATATAAATATTATGTTTACATGTAATCCCATGAAAAGTGTTTAAAAACAGCTCAAATGGGTTCTTCTTACCAGCAACATAAAAGTAAACCAAGAGCACACAGGGCCTGAGACAGGAACTCGGGCCCACCCCTTTGGGCCTCCACATCCTCAAACAGCAGCTCTAAACATTCAGCCAATGCAAGGTCTGCAAGGGTGGCTTTTAATGGTGGTTGTGGCAAAAGGTTAGCTGAAGTCGCTAGCTTTACAAGTGCTACTAGGTACATATGGCGATATTCCGCACAACGGCTCAATAAGGCATCCCAAATGTTTTCCTGAAGCAAATGAAAAAATAGATCCATCTTTACAATCAAATAAACAATATATCCACATTCATTACATCTGGCAGTTTTTTGTTAAGAATAAATCAAATCAGTGCTAGCAGGATTCTGAAACCGGTCTCTTGTTCTTCCACACATTGTGCTCTGAGACAGGTGTGATTGTTCAAGTGGCAGAACAGGTTTTAAAGTTGTTGTTCGCTTCGGTGCTGAAACTGAGCTACTCACCAGTAACACCCTGTGGATCAGCTCTTTATTCTGTTGGGAGCTGCACCCATCCACCGCCCACTTTACCAGAATAAGCCTCATATCAGGGCTTAAAGTACGAAACTCCTCCCAAATGTGAACTGCCCACAAGTGCTCTGTGCAAAGAAATTGGACTGCTCTTTGATGGAAGGATGAAAGGCCAATCTGTCAATGTAGCAGATGTAAATATAATTAGTAAAAACTTTATATATTTTCTATATATGTGTGTACAGTACCTGAATCTCTCGTTGAGGCTTTTGGAGCTCTTCAGACAATATTATACAAAGTTTTGAAAGGAAAGGTTCTGAACAATATGTTTTTATGTTTTGTACCACTTCAACATAAGCCATTTTCAGTAAAGGACAACGCTCAGCTTCTGTTGCCAACCAGAGTGATGCCTCCAATTTGTTTACTACCTCGTGCATCTCAGTTATTGGGCTACAAATAGAAAAGAGGCTTTGAAAACCACAAATAAAATGAATAAGAAATTGGTATAACTCACCTGTGAGTGCAAAGGGCCCTGCTGAGCAGAGCTTTGATCTGCAGGAGGTGTCCGTGCAGCCAGTTGTGACAATATCTCTGCTTTGGCCCCGGAAGTTGTCCCACCAGTGTCAGAAGGATGTTCATAATTTCACATGAGGGTGTTATTGCTACCAAAGCTCTTGACACCATTATTCTGACATTGTAAATAGGACTGGCAGAAAGCTGAAGTAAATGAGGCAAAAGCTTTGACCAAGATCTGCAAAGTAAAAATATAAATTCCAAACTGATTGAAAATAATCATAGTCCTTCCATCCTATCTGTAATGAACTTACTGGGTGGAGTCTTGGACCCCTGGGTGGAGTTGTGCTAACAGGGTGAGGATAGGGAACAGAGAAGGCTTGAGGTGAAGCCGGGCTTCATTAGTTTGACCCTGTAAGACATGTGCTGCTTCTTTCAGTTCTGCCATGAGAAATGGTTGCAGTGCACTGTAGTGACAAAAGAAAGCAGTTGAGGACATCCCGTTTTGGGCACTCTTGTCATCTTCACCGCTGGGACAGTGGCCAAGCATTCGAGAGCAGAGAGAGCCTGAAGGATGAGTTATCTTGTCTCATCATATAAATAACACAATGATAATAAATTAATATTTATGCCCCCTACTGTAGAGCTGTAGAGCAGCATTCCTCATAGCCCAGCAGGATGAACTCATCAGAGTCAGGGAAAGGATGGCTACATTTGGAGCAAACTGAAGAACTGCAGACCCCAGAGCAGAGCCACGCACCAGGGCTTGCAAAGTGTGAACCGCACACACCTGTAAGGGGCAGCAAGCAGTTATTAGCTCTAATCGAGACACATAAAGAATCTGAATAAAAGATTTTAGTTCCACCTGTGGGAGGTCCAGGGTCTCATCCCAGCTCTCGGGAAGAGGAGCTTTGGCTGTGCTAAGTAAAAACTCTACACTGTGGGCTAAAAGCGGCCGGCCTTTGCTGGGCTCCTCTGCTGAGAGCACACAGAGGATGAGCATGGGTAAGCCTGCAGCACGCCGAGTCACTGATGTGGATCTGGGGGAAGCTATCACCTGCAGTACCTGTTTGTGAATAACAATAATGAATAATGTACAGTCAAAATAAACAGCACACAGATATACCCACTTGTCTTAACAAGTCTGCAGGGATTTCCTTTAGTTCTGGATCATTGTTGCGCATCAGAGAAGCACAAAACTTGGTAAAACCAACACAGCAACCTTCTACTGCCCCCTGGTGTATTAAAATATTGTTTATGTAAACAGACATTGAGACAAAACCTGACGTGCACACAAAACCATGAACTCACCCACTGGCGGCATTTTAGCAGAATATTCCAAAAGACTTTTGATGCTCTTTTCAGATCTGCTTTGGTAAAAAGCTGGTTAGAGACATCACGCTGGCTCAGAACACACTCCACCAGAGAACCCAGAAATATTCCTGTTTCCTATGAACACAAAACTTGAGTCAGGAATACATAGATATCACACCAGTGAACTGTTGTACCTTAAGGGAGACCCAGCAGCAGGTGAGAACAAGGCTGTGTTCCTCTGACAAGAGAACACAATCTTCCGAATCCACATGGCCACCGCCTGAGGCCTGGCCAATTAAACTAGTGATTGCATTCCCCATATCACAAAAAGAAGGAGCTACAGCTACAAAACATCATAACCAAAATAAACTTTTTGTTTTGACAGTATGAACAGAGATGATTTCTCTATTACCTTGGTCATTTACATTGCCCTCTTGATGTCCATACAATACACCCAGAAGAAGCTGAGAAATGTTTTCCAAAAGTTCCAGTGTAGCACTGGTCAGACTACTGTCGAGTTTGCCACATATATTGCCAGGTGAGTCAAACAAACACCTCTGCAGAGCGCTCAGGATCCCTATAAACATCAACATTTTGTGAGTTGTAAAATATTTTAGGTTGAACATTGCTGTATCTCACCATGTATAGGCTTTGTCCTGGCAGCAAGCATCATGTCGAGCTTGGCTGTGCAAAAATGTTCTTGTAGCTCATTTAATAGAAATCTCACAAAGTCCATTTCCAGATTGTTAGAACTACAACTGAGAGCAATATTGTCCTCCATAGTGCTGTGTGATCTAGAGATTATGAAGATATTTGACACAGATGATGACACAGTACACACAGTCACACAAAAAGAGAAGAGCACAACTTACATTTGATGGAGGACCTTTGTCATCAGTGCTGCCATTTGAGCTTCCTGCACTCGAGGGCTGCACCGGAGCTGTTTTGTTCGTGTGAATAAAGCACAGGAAACATCTTTTGGAAAACTGTTTTGGAAAAATCTCAGCAACAAATTTGCGGAGAGCTCACGAATCTGTATGAAAAAAATAGTAAGTTTCCATTTCAAAACATGAAAAAGAAAAAGCTGCTCTAAAGCTACACGACCTCATTTGTTGAATCCTCCAAACAGCTGATGAGCACAAGTAGTTTTGCACGACAGAAAAAGTCCCACTGCCCCTTTTGCCTGACATGATTAATGAGGCGATCCATATTCACTGAAAATAAATAAATAAAATAAGCATGTTAAGAGTTTTTGATAGTGAAAAACTATCAAAAACTGGATAAAATGTGTATCAGGCCAAGTCTAACAAAGGCACCTGGTGGTTGTCCTTTCTTTTTGTCTGGGCTCCATGTGTCAGTGCACGTTTCCAACACTGCGGTGAGCATCAGCAAAGCAGTCTTCTTCCTTTGGTAGCTATGACCTGGTGCCAGATAGCAGTATGGAAGCTCTCCCAACCAATCAACAAACTCTACAACCCAAAACATTTAGATAATAGTCTTTATATGATTCCATTTTGTAAAGTTGAGCTTCATAAAATACAAAATGCATCACCTGTTCCCCGTGTCAGTAGGTCATTGACCTCCAGTTTATCGACAGTGCCTTGTGTTTTTTTGCCAGTTTGAATTTTGACAAAGGATAAGCAACAGTCTCTGATACGGACCAAGAATCGCCTCACTCCACTTTGAAAATGTTGGCGAAAAGATGAAGATTCACAATTCAAATTTTGAGGAATGAAGCTCTTCATTAATTGAAGTTCCACTTGAGTTGTGCAGTCTTTGGTTTTGGGGCTGTAGCAGAGAAGACTGAAAGCAGCCAGACGCACTTTGTCATCTGCCGACTCTAAGGCCAGATGGAGGATCTGCAGAGTAGCACCTCCCTGCAGAGTCCAAGGGGAATGCCCTGTTGTGGCCCGGAATGAGCTCTGAACACAGGTCCAAGCGTACAGATGACCTGGGGAGCATGGGTCAAGAGAACCCAACAGTGGCTCCACAGCAGAAGGAAACACACAAAAGGTACTGGGTAACAGGTAAGTTGAACTGTTGTTTTGTAAAACCGTCACATCCGATGTAAGCGCCTCAATAAGGAGTGGCTTCCAGTACTTTGCCCACTGCTGTGCAAGATATGCTTCATCATTATTCTTGAGTTCCCGCTTCTGCTGTTGGATCAAACATTTATAAAGCTCTGATCCACAGGGGGACAGGTGATTTGTGCTTAAACACTTCAACAGATGATCAGGTATTTCAGGGCAATGAAGCAATACCTATAAGCACAAAAGATAAGTCAGAACAGTAACTAAATTGAACTTACAATGTGTAATGCCTGTCACCTGGTCGGAACCCAAATATGGGAGCAGTGCACATAACTGGTAGTATTTGGCTTTATTTTCCCAAGGCAAGTTGGTGATTCTATGGAGTAACAAAGAATACAGAGCCTTCTCAGCATCTCCAGATAGATCACAATCCATCTGATAGAGGTCCAGCAGCCGAGAAAAAGCACCTCGGGCCAATTCTGACACTCCCTCTATCTGTAGAAAATGCAATTACAGTGAAAGTTATATACTGTATATATGAACAGTGTATTTTAAATATTTCTTTAGATTTTGACTCACAGGACTGTCAGCGTTGGTCAAAATTAGATGAAAAAGTTGCTGTTGAAGGCTGCTGCTTTCAGACAAAAGACGACCTGTTAGTTCCCTGATATCAGCAAGACATTCCCTCACTTTCTTCAGCCAAAGACTTAACACTGAAACAATACAAAACCAATTAATGCTTAACTTAACCAGACCTTTCCCATGGCTGAAAAACAAGTGGCATCACTGACCTTCAAAAGCAAAGTAATGACAGTCGAGTTTCTCCTCGCACAAAGTGAATATAATAGAAAACAAACCATTGACCAGTAAACACGTCTGAAGGGGCACAAACAGGAAACAGAATTAAATATATGATACATTTAGCGGCTGATAAAAGCAGCGCTGTAGACAGATGAATACTTGTTTGGTCTCTGTGCTTGAGCTGAGCAGGACATGGACTCGGCAGCAGGTCAGGACTCCTCTGCTCACGGCCAAGACAGCCAGATCCTTCTTCATCATGGTTTTGCAGTTCACCTGAAGACTACCCACTGTTAGGACTCCACACTCTGAAACACAAGGGCAAAAGATTCTTAAACCACAGAATTAATCAGACATATTTTAGTTGAGTTTAGGCATAAGGTACCTTGATGTGAGATCTGAAGTAGACGCCATGCTGCGTGTCCTGCTGCTTGACTTTGTGAGGTGTTGAGCAGCATGGCCACTGCTGTACCTGCCAATAGACAGGTGTCTCTATTGCAGCACTAAAATGGAAACAATCAAACCATACACTTATATGACTAGAACGTTGATTCTACAATGCACCAATTGTAAACAAACCATTGGCATATAGTCTGCCTTTCAGAGTACCTGTCCATATATGACGTCTACTAGAGCTTGTAGGAGGTTTTGTGCAACTTGGTTCCCTTCCATCTTTGTCCACACAATAGGAGACACATGATTCGGCAACAGCTGAAATATCTGCAAACAAAGCTAAAGGAAAAGCCAATATTTAGTTGTACATTCTAACTAAGAGGAAGTACAAACTGCTCATTGAATACCTTCACAGCAGTGTAGCAGACTGGGCCATCTCTGAAAGGTTCTTCTTCAAGTATCACTTTAAATAGTTCAGCTACTTTTTGCATTAGAGGCAGATGTAGTTCTTGCCATACTTCTCGGCCCACAACACTGTCTTCCAGAAACATACATGCTTCAAAAAAGGCAAGCGAAAGAATTAAGTAAACAAAAACAAATGTTCCAAAAAACATTATAAACTAATCAAAACAGGCCCCATCTTTAAAATATGAATGTTGTCAAACCCACATAAACCAGAGGAACCTGATTGTAACAGTTTGTGTACCAACCTGTTCGCAGATCATCCAGTGATAACTGAAAATATAGAAAATTGTAGTTCCTGACGGGTTATTGATTTCATAGCCAAGTAGAGGACAGTATAATGTGTACCTGATCTTTGAGGATAATTGACTGCAAGCAGCTTTTGATTTCTCTGTAAACCACTTGCTGGTTCACATTTGTCAGCTGTTGCAACATCTGCAAAATCAAATAAAAAACAAACAACAAACAAAAACACTTTTTAAAAACGTCAATAGCCAAGTAGCAAACTGTATATCTTTATGCACAATCGAATCTGACCTGGTCGATTTTACCACAAGCTGTGGATATGCCGACTGTCTCTAGCTGGAGAGAAACAAGAACTTTGACAATGAGCAACAAAAGGCTCTCTTCTAAACCAAGCAATTGCGTTGTGGAAACGCGCTTCAGCAGCTGGACAGCCTCCTCCAAGCATCGCTCCTTTGACCTCTTCACGGTACTTCTGTTGATACATGCAATAACCATATAACGACTAATCCATGCGTGGGAGACTTACTGGTTTCATGTAATGTCTGTACAAACCTGGAAGACTCTGAAAGTTTCTCATAAAAGAGTTTAAGATCTTGATTGACATTATCTTGCTCTTGTTCCCCAGTAATAACACACTTCTGCAGACTTGTGAGAAGCTCATCAAACGACATCTTACACAAGTGCAAAATGATCAGACCTCATGGACAGGCCATGTTGATGTCACGTGACACACCCGGGCTGATTCGATGAATCTGAGGACAGATGGCCACTGATTTAGCACAGTGCTGCCACCTAGAGGTTGAAGTCTAAATGTAGATGTGTCAGAATTTCTGAGCAGGTGAAATGCAGTGCAAAAAATATGCATGTAATGCAATGCCACCCTATTCCCGCCAAGAGCCTAAATCATTGTTCGTTCGCAAACCAAAATCAAAATGGCACAAATTAAACAAATATCACTTTCCGCCAGAAGAGGGCGCCACAGTGATATGTTATCACCGGGACACTTCCGGGTTGTTGTCAAGACGATTCGCATAGTTTACAAATATGTCAACTCTCACATGAATGAAATCAAATGGCTAATGCCGTTTTCTTCATTTTAGTGCGGGTTTTGTTTCTTATGCTGTGTAGTCCTGCATCTGATACTCAAAATGTTGGTAAGTACTCGTGCCTATATCCTAGTGCTCCACGAGCTAGCTATAAAGCTTTACAGCACAGTCTTTGGCTAACAACAAGTATTTAGCTTACTTGAATGTGGACTGTCAGACAATATAATATCTGACTCTGAAAATAGTCTACTTTAATCAATTTTGGTTGCTCAGTTTTTCAGCCCTCTTTTCTAACCACACGTGGGTCTACTGTAACTGCACTGTTGTATGGAAACATATCAAATATCACACTGACCGTACAGACTCTATCTCCTTTTAATGTGACAGGTAAGACTTAAATATTGTACGATTCCTGTTTGTACTATGTTATTACCATCCCATTGTTTTTATAGGGAGCTTTGATCCACCTTCATGCATGCCTGGCACGACACAGTGGATTCTGACAAGTGAACAAGTTGCAAAGGTATAGCCCAACATAGTATGATGTCCAATTATTGTTATTATTTTAAGGTTAACTAATCTTAATGTGCCTCCATCCATGTTTTTTCAGACGACTGTTCAGGTTCGGCTCAGACTTAATCGCAGTTTGCGTTTGTGTGGCACAAATGAGACCAACACTGACTGCTGCATTAATCCACTGTGTGTCCTCGAGACCCTTCAGGTCTCTGCCTGTGAAGGAAATACATCACAAGCTTCACTGACTATTCAGGTCAAGATTTACGCTCTGCTGGTTTCTGCCAATCCTGGTTTTGGTAAGCTGTGTGAATATAAAACAATTTTAATCCCATTTATGATCTTTTGACTTAATGTTAATCCCTTTTAGATAACAAAACAATAATTCAGAATCAAGTTTACAGGCCATTGGGAGAATGTCCTTGTGATCTCACTTTCAATATTTGTGATTTATGGTGCTGCTGTGATGAGGTACATTTGAACAATGTGCTTAATATATTTGCAGTTCTTTGGCACTGGCTAATGCAGTTTGTTAACATTTCTTTTTGCAGGACTGTTCCACAGAGGATTTGCAGCTTTTTAAGAACCAGTGTCTTCTTGGGCCCTTTGGTGGGCAGCTCCCTGATCCAGAGTATCAGTGCTCAGTCCAGTCCTCTCAGAACTCCCCAGATTGGTTCCCATTCTTGTGTGTCACCTCCCCACCTGAAAACAACCCTTACCTCGGGCTTTTCTACCAAGGCAACACAATGTAAAAAGTCACAGTACATACACAAACTAGTCAAAATACAATAAATATATTTATTTATTTGTGTTTCATAAGTAGCTTTAATCTTTCTAGAGCCCCAAAGCCTGGTATGTCATTTGGAAACACAGTTTTATCAGCACCAGAACTATTGAATGGATATATTGAAGGAAGTCCCATTTTAACCATAAATGATCAGTACTTTACAATTCCTCAGGTGAGTTTGAAAATGTTGATGGTTTATAAGAATGTTGCTTATTAATTTTGCTTTGTTCGCACAGACTCTTAATGGACACTGTGTTGCCAATGCTCCTGTGGCCTTTTTGGAAAACTTCAATGTCACATGTGTAACCCTACTGCAGGCCTGTCCCACTGAACCTCCATTACAGACAATACTTGAGGAATTAAGGGCAGTTGTGAAGAATGGCATTGGTGGTATGGTTTTTCTTCCTTACCATGTGGAACAAAGCTGAATATGTGTATATTAGTTAATGACATAATAATTTGCAGGAGATGCTGTGATCAATGTGACTGACAAAGTGGCAACTGATTTAAGAGACTTTATTACAATCGGTGAACACTTTGGCCCTTCAGGTATTGAAAGAATTTTAGTTTGTTTAAAAAACAAGTATCTCCTGCCAAGTGTTGAGATTTTTTCCCCTCCGCAGTCACAGAATGTAGAAATGTCACCTTGACCTTGGATTACGATTTCTACTGGAAAGGAAATGGCATAACAGGGATCACATTAACCCGCACCATCGGGACCATTTTGCTGAATGGCAGTGGTGAGAAGTGAAAAAAATTGATGACACAGACTTTTTGTTCGAGAGGCAGTGCTTAATTTGATCCGGCTTTTGGGGGAACGCATTCCGGGAAATCGGAATTTTGAGCTTTATTGGATCCGGGAAATAAAATACTCCAACAACTTTTAAATATGCAATTATTTTGGGCTGTTCCCCCATAAAATCCACCCAGTACACAAGTGTTCCTGAAAATCTGGATTTACAAATTAAGCACTGTCGAGAGGGTTAATGGGGTTCTGTTCTCTTAAAAGTGCCAGTAGCTTCAAGATACTCTGCAAGCTTTCTCAGCGGAGATCTTGAGAGTGAACCAAATTCAGGAAATCCAGGTAAGAATGAATGAATGAATGAGTTTATTTTGACATCATAGTTACAGTTCAATTTCAAATCATCACAACCAAAAAAGGGCTGGGCAGAAGAATTTTTTTTTTTGTGTGTTTAAGAACACACCTAAGCTAGATTTACATAAAGATCCATAATATTTTTTACATGTACATGTTTGTTTTTAACTACAGGGTATCAAGTAGGTAGACCTGTAATTGGAGGAATCCTAAACACATCAATGGAAAATGATGCAATCTTAATACATAGAGCGCCAATTCATATGTGGAAACCAGGTATCTAATGTTACATTAAGATCACAATTTAAAAGTGTGGCTTACATTTGATAAAATCTGATGTTTGTTCTAGTAAACAGTGGGCTTTGTTCAAATGCTGAAGTGACGCCTGTGCTGTTTGGTGAAAATTCAACATCTGGATGTCTCCTTCCTGTCAGTCAACAGAATCTTACTGAGTGTACACTCCTTGGGTCTGTATATCTAACTAAATTGATAGCATTTTACAGCACAAATCATTGTTTAAATAAATGATCTTTCATGTAACTTAATTGTCTTGTAGAAACACTGTGCGTTCTCTCCAAGAAGCTCTGGTTACAGCCACGTTGGTTGCTAGAAATGGTCGTCCTGATGCTCTTTCAGTGGCAGACTGGCTCAATATAAGCTGTATGTAGATGACACTGTCCAACACTTATCAATAAAAAGACTATTTAAAAAACAAATATTGCCTTTTAAGATGCAACCCTGAATGCAAGTGGAGTAGAAGCCTCAAACAGTTCCTGCACAGATATCCCAGCTCATTTGCATATCTATGTGTGGAGTCTAGTCACTGGCTTTGTGGATGCGATTCCTCAGAAAGACATAAAAGCAGTGCAAATCAGGTGAGTATACTATAAATGAAGTAGTTTTCCATCAATAATTTCTTTCATTCAGGTACATTTGTTTTGAAGATCAAATGTGTATTTTCATTTCTCATTATTTTGATACAGCTACACCCTGTCTTCTTGGACACTAGAATGTGGAGGAGGGGAATCTTTAGTGTGTATGGATCCAACAGAAACACAGCTGCTTCCCGTCACTTCCTCCGTCACATTTATTGATATTCCTTTCAACACAGGGCCACCAAAAACCAGGTACTCTTTGACAATAGTGGAGAGCAGATGCAAAACATTTCTTTGTTTACAGTCCACTTATTACAGCTGTGAGGTCACTTAACTGTTGACCTGAATGTACTGTCCCCCTTGAGACAACAACAAAAAAAGAATTTATTACGAAGCAAAAGATATTTTACACAAAAACTGCAAAAATTCATGAGTTCTCACATTTGTGAGTACACCTTTGACATACACGTACAAATTACAGTTCAAAGCTTTTCAATAACAACTTGAGATGACCCTACTTTAGAATAATCATTTCAGAAGGCACATATAAAATTTTGAATGTATACAGTATGATTGTACAACTAGATTGGCAACTGAGTTAATTGGGTTTGTAATGGGTAGGGAGTCCACTTCTGTTATCTAAATGCTTTTTTTTTTTTTTTTTTTTAGAAGTTTAATCATTTTTTTCTATCCTAGATATCAAATAAACTTCACAGAGTATGACTGCAACAGAAATGATGCATGTTGGCCTGAGCTTGCCTTCCCTTTCACCAGGTTTTACACAGGTAGGAGTTATGTTAGTGCTACATCTTCAAAACCCCTCCCAGCCCCCCCAACCCCCTACTTAAAATAAATACTTATATTTTCTTGAATGTTTTTCAGGTGAGCCCTACTCCCAGGCTCTGGCCAAAGGTCTTATTTTGGTTTTCTGCTTCATTGTTGCCTCTGTTCTGGGAACACCATGGAGGCAAATTCGACAGATATGGAAGACTCTGTAAAATAAACACATTTAGAAATAGAAGATGTATTGTGCTATTCTGTATTATATGTAAATATGTATTTTTTTTTAAATAGGTTTTATTAATAAAAAATAAAAAAAATCTAAATGTGAGTTGAAAATACAAGAGGCTGTTATTTTACCCACTGATTCTGTCACATAATAGAAAGTATTTTTGGCACATTTTGTTGTGTCAAGTAAGTCAATCTATTGTCCATCCATTATCTATACTGTTGATAAAATCGTATTGACATTATGGAGTATACAGTATACCAGTGGTGGAAAATAATATAATAATAATAAAATAAGTAAAAAGTACAAATTATAGGTACTTTTACTTTACTTAAGTCAATTTTATGAGTCCGGGTTTAGATCTGTTTTTGACCTGTGTTCGTGGTTTACTCATTTAGACTTGGTTTGA
>OMNZ01090278.1:0-14907 GCA_900303255.1 Lesueurigobius sanzi | reverse complement strand
GAGTTGTATTGCCACCTGCTCTCCCACTGAAATACATCTCTACAACATGAACACAACCTATAGAACAACATACATCCCTGGTCGCCTGTTACTTAACATACTCGGTGACGTATTGCAGTGGCCACTCACTCACCCAGCGTTTAAATCCGTGCTCACGCGTCTTACGAAGCTGCCCGGCACACTGGGCCACATGTGCCAGCCCTTTGCCTCTGTCTTCTAACATCTGTTGATGGAGGCAGCTTGATGACTTCACCGCGACCTTCCTTAATCCCTGGTAAGATGATGGACACGCCGCTCGAGCCACGCCAGTGTAACGGGCGGGCCGCTGAAAGGTGCTAAAAATGGCAAACTATAAGGAGCTTTGTCATCCGAATGGTTAAGAAATATGAGACCATGATGAAAAGCTGTGATGGGAACGCAAACACTGCAGCTTATGGTGGATTTAGTTAAAACGATGGATAAACTTTCACTACAGCAGATGGCCAAAGGCTTGTTTTACAAAGTGTGCGTAATCCATAAAAAACCTTTGCATGTGAAACTGACTATACAGTATGTATGCATTTCAATTAGTCGGAGCCGCGGTGTGGAAGGACTTTGAAACCTTAATACATCGCGTTCACGTTATATAATTCTATTCCAGTTGGAGCAGCTGCCAATGCGACTAAAGGTGAGAAACAGAAAATAAAACAGGAAAGAAATGAAGAGTTTATTTGCAAAAACAGATAAGTGCCATTGACAAAAATCAACATATGCTTGTAGTTTTCTCTTTTTGTAGATGAGATTTTAATGACCAGATCTATTTTAGTGCATCAGAAACATGAAGTCACTTGTTATTGATCAAATTAATTCACCTTTAACTTTACTGGTGCTACCTGTAGAGGACGGTAATACAAATTTAAAACAACTTAGCAAAAAATTCAAAATGGAGATATCTGCTTTTGCAAACGAACTCTTCAAATTTACATGAAGAAAATGTCCAAATGTTTTTCCTGATCAGTATTTGATAGTAATTGGATTCACAAAGCTATTATGCTGGCTGAAAGTCCTTTATACAAACCAACACTGGACATTTTTTTGAAAATTTTCACCATCTTTGGACATCTTTATGAGAAAATAATTAAACATTACTTCATATGTGCTGACCGTGAAGACATTGAAATTTGTTTTGTTTCATGTTGAAACAAAACATGAAATACAGTATCAATAAACTGAGACTAGAAATCTTCAATTTGACAGTTACCATAGTTCTGAACAGAATATTCAGCTGCCCTTCAACTACTTCTGCCATTAATGTTCAACCAACCTCCACTAGTCTGGGAAAATGAGCACCTGGATAGGAGGATTTTGTGCAAATACCAAAGCAGCGTGTGAGTGAGTAGTGATCGGAGATTCAGCTGTGATTCAGATGCAGCTGTGCTTCTGTCAGCCTACCCCAAGGACAGCTGTGGTCATTCCTATACAGTAGCCGGCCGCCACTGTGTATGCTGTAGTGTAGAGGGAATGAAAAACTCTCCCTTGTGAAGCGCTTTGTACAGTATGGCTTGTAAAGTAGGGATGTGATTCATGGCACTTAAGCCATAGCCAAGACTTTGGGATCTTTGGGAAATCTCATGATCTTAGACTTGATCACTTTCAGGCACACCTTTTCATTCAATTATCCCAAGTTATATTAGGCCTGATTTGTACCCTTTTCACGCATTATGTTAAAACACACATTCAAAATAAGAGCAATAATTAATGAAAGAGGCTAAACTGTCGGCCAAATCCTTTAAGCCAAAAAGCTTACACCTGTGTTGCTTGCTGCTATAGCTCTGATTCTTCAGTTTGATCTAGAGCTGAGCAATATGATGATAAAAATCGAATTGTGATCTGATCTCCATGATGATCTGCTTTTTTGGTAACATCGTCATATCGTGATTCAGTGGTTTTTGTGTCTAACGCAGCTAGTTCACTATAAGGACCATGCCACAACAAGGAATTTATTGAAATGACAGAATTCTGTAGAGATGATGGTGAGCAGATGAGACTGTGGGTGGGGGCTCCGTCTCTGAAAGCGCTGTCTGCTCGACAGCTTCAGGACCCCCCTTCGGAGCAGGAAATCAGCCCTGAAAGACAAAACATGAGAAATGGGAAGGGGGGTGGTGGGGTCGACAGTTCAAGTGAACAGAATGGAGGGGTTTGGCTAGTTAAAAGGGGGGGTGATTAGAGGTGTGGCTGGTTTGAGGGAGTGGCTTGACGAAGGGAGGTTGAGCCTGGTCCTACTCCCGAACCTCAGTTAATAGATATTTACTCTGTTTCAAATACTGACACTTTTCTCCACTCACTGCTTCTACGGTCAGGATTAAACCAGATCTAAACCAGGAGGAAACTAAGTCTAAACCAGGTCTAAAATCGGACAATATCACGGACTGAATCTGGATTAAACCGGGGCTAAACCAAGAAGTAAACAAGACTAAAGCAGAGGCTGAAATCAAGGTCTAAACCTACCCAGGACTTTGAAATTGCCTATGGTCGGGTCGGCTAGGACCAGCAGTGAATGTGCAGTATCAAATGTGCATATTTGACCTTTTTATTGTGTAAATGTATGTGTATGTTTTGCCTTTTATCTGTTTTTATTGTATAAACTATTTGACCTTTTTATCTGTTCATTGTTATTCGCGCTGTGTCCCCCTTTCTCTCCCTTGTTTCGGGATGACCTGGCGTGACATGGATGGATTTTTATTTGTGAAGCCCTTTGAGGCAAATGTTGTTTGTGATACTGGGCTATACAAAAACAAATTTGATTGATTGATTTAGCCAGACTTGAATGGCCAGTACTCCCAGTCTGCAGAATCAATACATTTCCGATCACTGGGAAACTCTTTCCTAGATACACTTAATTGTGATTAATATATGATGAATGCATTGCTTATTTTTCGATTAATCCTGAGTTAATCTGTTAACTTTGACGGCCCTAACTCTTAGCTGCAGCATCTAACACCCATTTACTCCTATCAAACCTCGCACAATCCATCTGCTGCTCCCAAACTGTCCTTCCTTCCACCCCTGCCGTGTCCCAAAATAGTCCAGGGATTTCCTATTTGCCAAATTACGCAACCGGCTCAGTCGGGAGGGTTGTAAAAACAGCTGACCACGTGCGCTGCCACCTTTTTATTAGCGGCGCCGGCCCCGTCCAGATGTGCCCTTCCCTCGTCTCGTGTTTAAAGCACTTCACCAGAGGGCTGTCCCCGTCCTAATCCGCACCAGCCTGACCTTGTGTGCCTTCTGAAAGTACAGTGACAGCGCACCTCAATCAGACTGCCATCTCTGAGCGTGTAGTGTTGTAAATCCAACAGTCACCTGGCTTTGGCAATTGGGAATCTTGTTTGAACAATAGAAACATGGGTGACCTCGGGTGAGTATTATCTCCTCTTTCGAACACAAATTATTCGGTATATATTATTAAGATCTTGGGTGTGGATCAGGTAAAAAAACATGTTGAAGTCATCTGACATATGGGAGGTTGTTTTTTTAAGGCAAGACGCTGCAAGTGAAAAGGGGAAAAGTTAAATTGAGTAATATCAAATATAACAAAAACATTGTGTATTATTAGTAAATTTGATTTCTTCAGAGGGGATTATGGATCAAGTTTATTTTTTTAATAAGCTACTTATTTTTGAAAAAAAATCTGTAAATATTCAAATTTTGCCCTGATTTTTTTTGGTATTGAAAACTGTATTTTTTTGAAAAAAAAAAATACATCAGGCTAAGAATTAAATATTGAAAAATCCCCTGGTTTTCAATGGTTAAACCTTTAACCATTTAAAAATGGGTTTAAACTAGGACTAACCATTTAAAACCAGGTGTATACTAGTTTGGACCTGGATTTAAGAGTTAATCCTAGTTTAGACCTGGATTTAAAGAGTTAATCCTAGTTTAGACCTGGATTTAAAGGGTTAATCCTAGTTTAGACCTGGATTTAAAGAGTTAATCCTAGTTTAGACCTGGCTTTAAAGGGTTAATCCTAGTTTAGACCTGGATTTAAAGAGTTAATCCTAGTTTAGACCTGGCTTTAAAGGGTTAATCCTAGTTTAGACCTGGATTCAAAGGGTTAGTCCTGGTTTGGACATAAGAATAATAATTTAAAATCAAGTGATATTTTTCCAATTCATCAAAAATATGCAAAAATGTGCTGGAAAACCATGTCGTCAAAAAGATAATTGTCTTGAATAAACCACAGTAGTGCGGAAAAAATGCAATGCAAATTTGTATAATCGTAATTGTAGCCGCATAACTGTAGCCAATATATTGCCCACCTCGAGAAACATTTGTGCCTCCTCGAGAAACATTTGGTACATTTGGTACATTTGGTACATTTGGTACATTTGTGTGGGTTTTACTTTGCACTGATGCAGGTGTGACTGTGTCAAACACGCACAGACATGAAGGTCAGCCGCTGCAGCAGCAGGTGTTGGCTCACATTGTGGGCTCTTTTAGAAATGCTTCAGCTAGTACATTCTGTTCACATGTTTGGTTAGAAGTCTTTGGGAATTGAAACAAACAATACAACCTGCTGTTCGTTCACTTTCCTTGTTCAGCTTGTACAAAAACCCGACTTCGCTTTGTATTAGTCTTTATTGGGAGGATTGGATCATTTCAAAGAGCTGTTCAAAAGACAGACAGACAACTCATGTTCTCTGTCAGTCTAGATTTTCACTCTTTGAAAAAGGTATATATGATTAAGACTTAATCATATAGAAGAATTAAAGAAAATAAGCTACAACTGTCTGCCAAATATCTGTGTAAGTTCTCAATCATACAGGAGTTGTCCATCGTAGGTGGATTCTTCAGTCTTCATCTGTATACTGTAGTTGTGTAGGACGTAAAAGACTAGTTAAAACAGGACAAACAGGCGACAGAACCAAGAAGGAGAGGGGTGTCTGAGCCCTATGTGGCAGGAGTCTCAGAGAAACTGCAGATGACAACATAAAATCCCAGTCTATTTCAAATCAGAAATGAGGCAAAATAGTCCATCCCAAAGACAAAACCCCAAGCCACAAATAAGAGCAACGTAGTTTATTCAATCCATTGCAAAGAAGAAGATTGCAAAGAGCATTATATTGGAGAGACGAAACCACTACCTCATATAAGGCTTTATCAACACCGCAGAGAAAGCTCTAGTGGCCCTCAGTCGGCTCCCGAGTCGGCTGTGCATCTCCACCTCAAAGCACCAATCACTCATTTGAGCACAGTGAAGTTAAGATTTCAGCAAAACAAAATAGTTGTCTTGAGCGCAGAGTGAAAGAAGCTATTTTTCTGTTTTAGCTGAATGTTGATTCTGTTCAGGGTAAATCTGTGTACAGTAACACTGACTGAAAAGAAGATCACGATTCAAGATCCGGTTCAAACCGTTCACCTTAAAGAACCAGTTTGGCCATGAACGTCACATCACTACTTTGTCATAGGCAAAAATCATTCAGTCCTCATCTGTACTCTGTAGTTGAAGTGTAGGAAGTTTCGTTCTTCATCCAAACAACTTCATCAGCACTGAGCAAACTGCCCGTGGGTCTTATGAAGAATCAGTAGGAGGAGTTTACCTGCAAGTCCCACCTCTCTTTGTTCTAAAGGTTGAAGAAATACACCTTACCCTGTTCACACATCATCACTGCTCATTAGCTTCCTATTGTCTTGCCCTGGACTTTGTTCTAAGGCTATTCACACCTTTCTATGGCCTTTCGAGTAGCCTTAGAACAAAGTCCAGGGTAAGACCATAGGAATGTAATGAGGTGTGAACAGGGTAAGGTGTTTATATTTTCATCAAGAATCTAAATCTAAATAATGTATAGAGCCAGGTTTAAATGTATGATTTTGTTGATAAATTAGATGCAAAGATTTGTTCTGAGGAGAATTTGGAATGAATGAATTTGGAAAGAATGAGAAGAATCACCTAATTTCAAGTAAATTGAGATTTATTTTAAAATTTTATGAACAAAGAGATGATTTACAGTGCTTAACAAATGTATTAGACCCAGTATAAAGTATTTGCTACGGCTGCCATTCTGTTTACTAAAAATCTTTTTATATTTCTATAAAGGAAAAAGGAATCTGGGGCTGGATCTGATGGGCTGGCCAAGCCAAAGTCCAGACTTGAACCCCATTGAACAGATCTGGGATTTAGTGAAATCACAAATTGATCAGTCCAAAGTCTGATCCAAAGCAAGCCTCTGGGAACAGCTAGAAACTATTTCTTATTCTCTTTCAGATATCGGGGGGATACAGGCCTGGGAGCCCAGCCCTCTCAGAAGCCAAATATGCCACTCATGTTTTACGCCTCGCTTCGTCCTTTCCTAATAAATTCTTGAGCATCACTCATGTCTGAGGTTGTGGTCCTTGCTAGAGAAAATAACAAAAGAGACTTTGCAAAACAGGCTAAAAAAACAGTCCTATCAAAACTTGGGTTAACTGGAATAAAAGAGGTAAAACCTGACAGTGACCAGGGCTTAGATAATGACTATTTCAAAAAGGAATCTTTTGAACAGCTCTTTTAAAGGCACAGATCCCAAAGACCCGGTCCACTGTGAAAAAGACCCGGTCCACTGTGAAGAGCCATGAGTCCTGGGTACGTTTTGTGTCTGCTGTCAACAGTCTCATGGTTCTCATGGCCAGTGACAACTTAATATAGATGGTTGTAATCTTTGCAGTTCTTTAGAGGATTAATGGCAGCTTGACAGGCATGAGAGATACTGAGATGGGGCGTACAGTGAATACAGATAAACGGGAATTCCAGTTCCACTAATGCTTCAGTCAGCTCTCAGACTTAACACTGAGACCTAAGGGAGGCTGTGGGCTTTTGTTTGAACCCAGCTACAGTTAAAATGCAAAGGGCGTGAAAAGCCCCCCTGGCGTGGAACAGTATGGCGAATATCTGTATTCAAAGGTTCATTCGATAAAGTGCCTAAAACGTACAAGAACTTTTAACTGGTGTCAAGCAGAGAGGCCGTAGGCTACAAGGAGGTTACTAACATTGGGCCTCATTCATGAAACAAACTTGCGCACAAATTCGTTCTCAAAGCCTAGATATGATTTTTTTGGCATTGTTCTTAGCTGGAAGAGCTCTTCTGGAAGAACAAATCCTAAGAAACAGGAGTCTTACGCCCAGAAAATTTGCAATTTCGGAATATTATCACAGTCAAAATGGACCCAAAAATTCAAACTTTTACACAGCATTAGAAACATTTTTTTTTTTGATTATTTGATTTAAAATATTGTTTTTTGAAAGAATGAAAGAGATCAGTGGTGGTATAGAGCAGATATTGTAAATCAGACCTTCACAGGTGACAGCTGCTGCTCGTTAGTTGCTGCTCTGGGCAGGTTCAGACAAGTCGTAATCACAGGAAAGACTTTAGACAAAATACAGGAGGCTATTTACAATAAGAGAAACGGTGTTTAGAAAATAATAGCATACAAATATTAAATACTTTAAAACATTACTCACATGTACTCGAGTAAATATAAATGAGTACTGCCTAGGGCTGGGCGATATGGCCAAAAAAAGTTTAAATCACGATTTTTTCACAAGTCATGTGTATAATGTCTGTTTGGCGACTAAAGCCATCTGCTGCTTCTTAACCAAGACTAAACCAAGTGGTTAGTCTTGCGTTAGTCCATAGTTTTGACCTGCTTCCATCATGGTTTAGTCCTGGTTTCGTCCTGGTTCAGTCTGTGATATTGTCCAGGTTTCGACCCAATTCAGACCCAGTTTTCTCTTGCTTTATTTCTGATTGAGTCCAAGGGTTTAGACCTTGATTTCAATCTCTACTTTAGTCTGGTTTACTACTTCTTGGTTTAGTCCAGGTTTAATCCAGATTCACTCCGTGATATTGTCTGATTTTAGACCTGGTTTAGACCTAGTTTTCTCCTGGTTTGTTCTGGTTTAATCATAAAAACCTCTGAATCACGATATGACGATGTTCTCAAAAAAGCAGATCATCATGGAGATCAGATCACGATTCGATTTTAATAATCATATCGCCCAGCCCTAGTACTGCCTCACGCTCTGCATGCCCATAAATGGAAGAAATGTCCTGATTCAGATTCATGGGCTTATGTCATGCTTATTCAACAATACATTTGTGGGAAATACCATATTTTACCTTGTTCAATACCTATTTGGGCCATGGCTTGTCATTCTGGAGTGATGGTGGGTCAAGAAGCCGCACCAGTAGAGAACCACTGACCTCGGACATCCGTCTCTCAGCTGGCCCTGAAACGCCTCAGGAGGACCCCCAGAAGAGCTGCAGGAAATGTGATGGAAAAACTGTGGACTGCTGTCTCTTTGAAGATGCTGGATGGATTAAGGCGAGACACTGCAGGTGAATAGGGGGGAAACTTTTGCTATAATATTACTGGCAGAAATATGAGGAAAAATGTACTGCAGGTTTTCATGTTATGGTTTCATATAAAAAATAAGATTTTATGCATAAAAACTGCCTATATTTTCTGCATCAATATGTAAATAAAGGATAGAGACAGATTTTTGTTTTGTTTTGTTGATACCATAGAGTGTAGATAAAGATGGAGGTAACGGGGCAAACAAAGCCAAATCATGCTGCATTTGAACCACCGCCATGTCATTTTTTAGAGCATATTTGGTGCAAGTTATGTTCTCTTTTAAAGTTGAAAATAAAGAATAGGGTGGTGTAGTGTGTGGTAAGACAAGCACTTTAAATGGACTCTACGGAAGTTAAAATTTTAAAAATAATATATTACCCACCCCCTACATGCTCCAGCAATGTCCCGCACTGTACTGTGAGCCACCTATTCCACTCAATTGCCGCTATAAGCCTGCACCGTCACTCTAAAGTTGCCTCCTCGGGCCGAGGCAGCAGTCATTCACCAGCTTAACATGGAGACTGCAGATACACAAGTGGAGATGATGTCGCCGCAATGTGAGAAAAATGCATTTTGAGAAAATAGTCATTGCCATCCATCCATTTTCTTCCGCTTTATCCGGGGCCGGGTCACGGAGGCAACAGTCTGAGCAGAGATGTCCAGACTTCCCGATCCACGCACACCTCCTCCAGCTCTTCCTGGGGGATCCCAAGGCGTTCCCAGGCCAGCTTAAAGACCTCGTCTTTCCAGTGTGTCCTGGGTCTTCCCCGGGGCCTCCTGCCTGTGGGACGTGTCTGGATCACCTATCGAGGGAGGCGACCAGGAGGCAGGCTCTGTTCCGAGCTCCTCCCGGGTGACTGAGTTCCTCACCCTATTTCTAAGGGTGCGCCCAGCCACCCTGCGGAGGAAACTCATTTTGGCTGCTTGTATTTGCGATCTCTTCCTTTCAGTCATGACCCTAACCTCATGACCATAGGTGAGAGAACGCAGTTCGACCGGTAAATCAAGAGTTCCGTCTTTCGACTCAACTCCCTCTTCACCACAACAGTCCGATACAACGGCCGCATCACTCCAGACGATCCGTCTGTCAATCTCACGCTCCATCCGTCCCTCACTCGTGAACATGACCCCGAGATACTTGAGGCAAGGACACTCCACCGACCCGGAGAGGGCAGGCCACCTTTTCTCATAGTCATTTTCAATTATCCAGATAGTTCTTTGGAGAAACGTTGCATCAGTGCATTAATCACACTCCTTTTTGTAAAGATTATGTTCTTTATTTGTTTCCAGGTGAAAGTTTATATGTTAAGAGAACAAACTAGCCCAAAAAGTTTTAACTTTTTCCCCCTAGTACTTCAATATGTTGTAAAAGCAAACTTTCAAGGGCATAGATAGGCCATTGTCTGCTGTGCATCTTTGTAAACAGTTTCTATTGATTGTGACCCAGCAGGCCAGTTGTTGTTGTGGTTGAAAAATTGTTTGAAAATAGTTACAAATGTGTGAAGTTTGTGTCTAACCCACAAAAGTTAACTCACTTTCTGCAAATAATAATCCACAAACAAAGTTCAATTCTGTTGAAATGAGACAATTTGCCTGATTTGAGAAACTAATTGCAAGAAATTTGGCGCATACTTTAAAAAGAAATCTCATTGTACTCAAAATTAGATGAAGAAAATCTTAATTGACTTGAAATACAGATTGTTGTTTGTCTTTTCTTCATTTAAGCGTAAAAAACTTACCTCATTGGCACATTTCCTAAAATGAGTTACTCAAATCAAAGGACGATTTCTTTATTGAAGGAATATTTTACTGATACATTTCACGATGACATGAATGAATGCGATAAACTCAACAGACAAATTAAGCAGTGACCTCTCATTCTTATGCTCTCTCCTTCCTCCTTCATCCTGCTGGTTCTCCACCTATCCGCCGCAGCAGCGTAAACACCAGTCCCCTCAACCTGTCCATCTCCCCTCCCCCTTCCCTGACGCAGTTTCCCGAAACACAGATACTTCATACTTGTCCTCATTCTATCACTGAACCGCGTGCAGCGTTTAAAGATGCTGACAAGTATAGATTCATTTTTAGGCAAAGAATAAACAGACTGAACTAAAAAAAAAAAAGTAGAGTATGGAGTTTTGTAGTTTATATTAAAAATATAGCTAGCAAGTCAATAAAAATGTTGAATTTAAAGTGAACACAATAATTCTGTGCATTAATCTCGAGAGACAGCGTTGACAAAAATCCCATTTGAATAAAGACCATTTAATTTATTTATGAATTCCTCTCAAAGTACAAAGATCAATTCTCATTTTTAACAGATGCTCTGCCTGTCTTAACTTTAAAGCATAGATATATTTTTGGGGATGATGAATGTACATGAATTAATTACAGTATCTAGCACAGATGGCATCTAAAATATCCAAACTCGACATTGAATATTAATGATGTATATTACATAATTATATATATATTAGTAGACCAACTTATTGTCAGCCAATACACATATCTAGGGTTGTTGGTTGATTTGCAGCTTCCCTTCAAAGCCCATAGTGAAAAACTATGTAAAAAAAAAAAAAAGAAAATCAAGCTAAATTTGAATGAAATGTCAACCAAAGCCGCAAAAAATGTGTTTACATGTTTTCAGTCACTTCAACTATTGTCTAACTAGCTGGACTCCGACTAGCCACAGTGCAAAAAGACCATTAGAAGTATTGCACAAACAAACATTAAACAAACCACAAAACAAACAAGGCACTGTCATCACTGAGCAATTTGGAAAAGATTTGCAGATCTAAGGCTGCGTTCCAGTTGTCGTCGGAGGTCGCAACTCCGAGCTGGGAATGCCGTTTCCTCAGAGTTTCTGTGTTCCAGGTGTCAGGTTGGATATTTTTAATGACACACAAAGACAGTGACACAAATACATCATTTAAGATACAAAGCTGGTAAAAGTCAGCTTTTCATGCCCCTAACTGGCTTATGTTATAAACCCGAAACAGTGAACAATGTTACAAATAATTTTCAGAGCGCAGTTAGCTTTTGTTGTCATTAGCCTGTGGTAGGTGCATCAGGCGTTAGCAACATTAGCATCACATATCAGTTTATTTAACAACTGGAGCTGGAGCGCAGTGACAGAAAGCGGAACTTTTCCCATATTCCTCCTCAACGCATCATCGATAGGCGGAGCTGTTTATCCTGCTGTTGTTTCCTGTTATCATTCAAGCCAACATGGCGGACATTTGGTTGTCAGCGATCTATATTTATTGCAGAAAAGCGAACATAGTGCGGTGCCAGAGACACTACCAGTACAAGTCACTTGCTCCCGGAGCTGCACCTTGATGACTGCTACCAGCTGTATTTCTGTGTCCGAGGCCCAGTTTGAGGACCTGTTGCCTGGCGTTGGAGTTAGCGCTAACCCCACTACAGAGCCTTTCCTTCTGTCTTTGGTTAGTAAATTGCTAAAAATAATCTATATAGCTAAATTGTACAATATTTCCCTATATGGAGAACTGGTCATGAAATAACAAGAGACTCGTTGAAAAATAGCCTTATGGCACTTTACCACATAGGTAGCTCTAGCCTAGTTTTAGTACAAATTAAACAACTTTTACCTGTCAGTCCCATCTCCTCGCTGACTCTTCACTTCACGTCACAACCAGATTCAGTTCCTGATTGGTTAGCGCGCCGCGATTTGACGCAAAAGTTGCAATTTTCCAACTTGAGCGAGCCGGGCGATGGAGGAGAAGTGTCCACGTCTTTTTTCCGCTTTGTTCTGGATGCGCGTCAAACGTGTCTATCGCCCCATTCGCTCCGCTCTAGTCGCTCAAATCGTGCCAATCGCCTCACTCTACTCGCATCCATCGCAACGCCTCGCTCCTCACCGTGCCTTTACATAGGGATAACATGTAAATGGCTCGCTCCTGGCGCCTCCATCGTCTTTGGTCTGAATGTCAGGCTTGAGAGGTCCAACTCGAGTTTCCCAGTCGGAATTACAGGGTTGGTGCACGTTCCAGTTGAGATTTCGGAGCTCCGTAATGACTACTTACGAGATCAACTGGAGCTCAGCAAAAGTCTCATATACAAAGAAACGCATGATTTGGTCTCATCTCTCACAGAGTTCATCAGGCAAAGAAACAGCACTGAGCCTTGTATTTACAATTTTCTGTGTAAATTTATGGAGAATCTTTGCAACCATTAAACACTTTATCGTGATGATTTGACAATTTCTCTGTTTCCAGGTTCCATGTTAAGATGTAAAACTGGAAAGAATGCAAAAGAGGAAATAATCCGCACAGCCAGTAGCTCCCAAATGAAGTTTTTTATTGCTCACACCAGATGTGACGTTTCTTGTGCAGATTATTTCCTCTTTTTCACTCATTCCACTTTGATCCGGCACGCCAACTATAGTCACTGGGATGTGCGTGTTTTTCCAAACTTGCCCAAAATCTGAAAATTGAATCCTTCATTGTAAATATAAGTGCTACTACGAACTTGATCCTGGCACACACATCGTCAACAAACCTCAAAACTAAGAGTCAAGAGTCTGCTGTTTTGACATGTTTGGCCGACTGCCCCGGACGGTATTGAATGCAGTGGAAAGAGAAAAAGAGTGGCTCTCAGCACAGCACAACCTCCATCTGACTGATGGTGGCCCACTGCGAGAGGTACTCATTATCGGCACCAATCTCAAAACTTGCCTGCTGCCTGATATGTTGTCTAGACAGCCCAACAACCTTTCACACTAGAAGCACTTTAATCTGTGTCCAGGAGAGAAGTTTGGCGACAACCCTTTATCTGTGTTTCATGATCAAGCCTTACCTATAGTGAGAGAAGGCTTTCAATTATGGAAAACTTTATCTGCGGGGTTTCTAATTAGAGTCTTGTGTTATATCCAATAACGGAAACAAACTTGGTGGAAAAAGTTGAAGCTGTAATCAATAACTTTTTGGGATTCCTCCATAAAAGCATCTTCCCACTCCTTCCAATTCCCTTGCTGCAAAGCCATTCGCAATATAGGAAGTTATTTCAGCGCCAATACAGCTCTATGGGAGAGAAACTGTTTTGAAAGAAGATTTCATGAAGAAAATTGACTAACGTTTTCCCTGATCATTATTTGATAGTGATTGGATTCACAAACCTGCCTGCCATGCTGAAAGTGCTTTCTACTGGCCAACATCACGCACATTTTTCGAATAATTGCCACCACTTTTGGACACCTTTATGAGGAAATAATTAGACTTTAGTTCTTTGTGACAGTGTTTGTTTCAGGTGGACTGGCCCAGGAATTACATAGAAATTAGCAACAGTTACCATATAGTTGCCAGCATGGAATTTTCAGCTGCCCTCCACCCCAACTCATAGGCTCTTTAGAATCTTGCGATGTCACACGGACCCAGCCTTCTGGCTTGTTGCACTTGGCTATGCTGGTTGCAGTGGTTTCGCTAGGGATCATTTTGAAGGACAGGGTTGTAAAAAATCTTATTAGCTTAGGGATGTTCATTGTGTACTGGTTGAACAGCTTGTGAGTTTCTTTTATTCAGACACTAGGATTAGAAATGTTGTTTCTTTACCTTGACATGTTTCAGCCGGTAACTGCGAGACATCATCACTGACACTTCTGGGGTCTCATTTATAAAACTGTGCGTGAGATCGTGACTACAATAGTACGTACGAACAAAACACAAACTTCACGTACAGAGAAAAATATTGGGACTTATAAAACCCTCCATAACACACATCTGCACGCAATCTCCTCTTCACTGATCCCACCTGAGGAGAAAGTGTTCGTACATGATCCCTCCCCACGACATGCCTCTGCCACGCCTCCATTTCACCATAAAAGGACAATGCAAAGTGCCTTATGAATGAGATTGACTACGCAATTGGCGATAATCAGAGGAGGGGGGGGGGGGGGGGGGGGGGGCAGAGGGAGGGGTGACGGTGAAGCTGTGAATCTGTGTTGAAGTCATTTCTGTTTCTCTGATCACGTATTGCATCGTGGACTGATCCCCTCAACAACAAAAACATTATAATATACGGTACACATAGCCTCCTACGAGAAGAAGATACTTAAACAAGAGCCTTATTAAGAGACTGATTGGGTTTTTATTCTGCAAGGAGCGAGGTTAGACTTTACATTACTTTACTTTAACTTGTAATCCCACATAATAAACTATTCATTAATTCTCCCAAATTCTATTGTTCATTGCGCGCGCTGTACACGTGCACGTGGGGTTTATGGAGGTGATGAAGGTTTGGTCAGATTGAGACGACTTTATTTATCCCACTGAGGAGAGAGCCGCGGTGCATACGGTACAGTCTCGAGTCAGAGCCACTGCCCGTGTCTGTGCGCGTGCACGAGTATGCTGCGCTTCGTTTAAGTATAAAGACAAACAAATTACACGTTTTGCACAAAGGTTGTTGTTGATTATTTCGCATCACTATTTTTTTACAATTACAAACATTCACAAACATGTGGCTTAGATTTTTGTTTATTAAATGAAGAGTTCATTTGCAAAAACAGATAAGTGCCATTTA
>OMNZ01090277.1:0-16967 GCA_900303255.1 Lesueurigobius sanzi | reverse complement strand
AAAAATATTCCATGTCAACAAAATAAACTAAAAATAAGAATTATTCTGAACAAAATATAGTTAAGTCCAAAACTGCAAAGTTGGGAGTCTGTAGGAGCTACTAAAGCAGGCATACCCAAAGTGCGGCCCGGGGGCCAAATGCGGCCCTCAGACCAATTTTTGGTGGCCCAAAATCTTCTTGTTGAATTGGCACATGTCGTCAGAGGGTTTTCTGCAGGTTTAACAGGTTTCCTACACAATTAAAGCCTCAAAAACTTTATTTTAATTGTGAGACAGGTTCCAGACTAACTAAAGGTGTGGGGAGAAGGTTTAAACCTTTTTTTAAATCAACCCAGTTGAATTTTGGACTGCGCTGGCCACCGATCTGTGGCCCTCCATGCTGTATCCACTTCAATATTTGGCCCTCGATGAAAAAAGTTTGGACACCCCTGTACTAAAGTGAAGATGTTGCCACAATGTGAGAAAGTCATTTTGAGGAAATGGTCATTGGAATTACAATTTCCCATATAGCTCTAATGAGAAACATTGAATCAGTGAATGATTACACTTCTTTTTGTAAAGATGAGGTCATTTATCTGTTTCCAGGTGGAAGTTTATGTTAAGAGCAAACTGGCCCAAAATTTGAAAATTTATAAACTTTAGTTACAGTATGCTGCAGTGTCTCGCCTAAAAACTGTCTCTATCCATCGTTGTTGCTACATACAGGCATTGTTTGGTCATAAAATAAAAATATCTTACCATACGAAAATATCCAATGAAAGAAATATCAGTACCCTTATGTTTCTAACTAAATTACAGTGAAAGTCTCAAATGTATAACCCCTTATCGTGTGCAGTGTCTCACCTAAGGATTATTTTTAAATTGACCTCAGAGCTCCTCCACTTCACGATAAGCCCATGTAGTGTTTACTGCTTAAGAAAATCTCCAAGAACTCAAACGTCAGGGACTTGTCAAAACACACATCACTTTGTGGCAAAATGTCACTGCAGTGTTCTGTTTATTTCCTTCAATAGTGATAAAAATACAACTCTTTATCTGCCCTTACGTGGGAGCTCTGACTGAGCTTATCGCGCTGAGCTTTGAGATAGACTCGCTGCACGGCTGAAGTCTGCACAAAACTTCCATTATGAGAGCAGACAGGAGCCAGATAACAATGATAATGTCAGCAGATATGACTTCCTCTCCACTGCCACTAAATCTGCTGCCAAGTCTCACTGCACCAGGCCAATACACACAAAATACACACAGTTCAACAAAAGAGGGTCGCCGAATCATTTTCACTGAGTTTCCCATAAAATATTTCTTTCATTATTTAGTATCTAAGGCGAGAGATACCTTTCTTTTCATTTTCACATTTTGGGCAAGTTTAATCTCTTAAAGGAATAGTTCACCGCTTTTACATGCATGCATGTGTTCTAACCTGGGCTTAGATGAGGCGATGCGTGGCTGTCTGGTCTTTGTGCGTACCTTCAGTCCCGTAAGACAACCAAAGACGTTGTTAGCATTTTGCCTCTACAGTACAGTCCCATGGCGCCAAATTTCGGTGAAGTTAGAAGCCACAAATCTCTTCCACGTTTCCCCTATTTAAATAGGGAAAAATGCTAACAACGTCTATGGTCGTCTTACGGAACTGAAGGCACGCACAAAGACCAGACAGCCACGCATCGCCTCATCTAAGCCCAGGTTAGCACATACTGTATATATGCATGTAAAAGCGGTGAACTGTTCCTTTAAGGGGCACTATGTAACTTTTTAAGTGAAAAACAAAATCCTGATATTTGTGTATAATTATTTGACCTTTTAGTGACCCAGTGGCTGTATGGGTGCAGCATGGCACCTTTACTTTCCATTACATCGGCCTCTGCTCCAGGAACAATTGTTTTTAGGGTTTCGTACCAGAAACCTTCCAGAAACCCCATACAATTGATCCTGGAGTGTCATAGAGGCAGTACTAAAGTACTTTCTAAAGCAAATACTGCAGTACTTTAACTTAAATGAAGTACAATTTTCAACGGGCTACTTTCATAGGAGTAATATTTGATCAGTATTATCTGTACTGTTACTCAAGTAATGACAGAGTAATTGGACCACCACTGGTCCTGCCTCAGAGCGCCAACATTAATGTGTCACAGCTGATGTGATAAATAAAACATGCAAAGCTCTATTTTTAGTGACACTTGTCTGTTTGAGTTCATATGAGCCGCGACATGTCCCAGTCCTGACTCTGCTGCAGTCCCACACAATCACACTGCGCACTGGCTCCACTTCACACTCACCAACATGGCTTTGAAAGGGAGGGAGCAGGGGCAAGTTTGTTCAAATGGTTTCTCATCATTGTTGCTTTTCAGGAAGGAAGGGCTGGGTGATATTAAAGGAGATATATCATGCTAAATGGACTTTTTTGTATTTACTTAGTATTACTTGTATTTATTTAGTATTTACTTTATTCACCCAGTTTTGAATTAATCCTGTTTGCATTGATGTTGTCATGTTGACTCCTATGGTTCATTTTCTACCATGTCTATGTTTCTAGCTCCTTTTTCACAAACATTGTCCAAATGAAAGTGGCCAATGTGCCTTTCTGTGCTCCGGTGGGAGTCCCTGGGTAGTCCCTGGGTAGTCCCTGGGTAGTCCCATATCCCGAACAATGTCTATGGAGTCTCCTGCAGTGTTTTTTTTTTTTTTTTTTTACAAACGTTGTCCATATGAAAGTGGCGTAAGTATCATGTATCATGAATGAGAGAAATGTCTGTACTTCAGCCTCATTCCGCCGCCATTTAAGCATAGAAAACTGGACGGGAATGAGATGCAAATGAGGACCGTTGTCTCAAACAAGCCAGCTAAGACAAGGTTTATCTCAAATAAATTAAACTGGCCCAAAATGGCGGCACGGTGGCAGAGTGGATAGCGCTCTTGCCTCACAGCAAGAAGGTCCCGGGTTTGATTCCCGGCCCGTGCAGCCTTTCTGTGTGGAGTTTGCATGCTTCTCCCCATGTCTGGATGGATTTCCTCCGGGTGCTCCGGTTTCCCCCATCAACCCAAAACATGCACATTAGGTTAAATCCTCCAGCCAGGTGATTCTGACCATAAGCCTGGCTCCACATCTGGAGATGGGTCCCCGAGCGCCGTCAACACGGCTGCCCACTGCTCCTGACGGATTGTCCGGCATCGAAGGATGGGTCAAATGCAGAGAATGAATTTCCCTACGGGGATTAATAAAGTATGCCTTACCTTACCTTAAATGTACCTTTTCCTGTGCCTATCTTCAAATGGCCAACTTCTCCAAATATGATCAGATTTCCATGTGTTACACACCATTGGAAAGCTTGGAGACTACACTTTCAGAATCTGTCAGTAACTCAAAATGCCCCAGAACCGACTTGAGTGAGGAGTTGCCTAAACTGACAGAACAGCAATACTGCTATGGTTCAAGTACCCAGCCCTAATGACGAAAACAATCAAAAATATGTTCAAATGTGCTGGTAATTGAATTAATTTAGATCTCTGTGTCAAAAGGTAAATGTCTTGAATAAACTGCAAGTGTAGAAAAAAAGAACACCAATACACCCTTTAAAATGTAAAGAAAGGTGAGTGGCCCGGATCCTCTCTTTTTGTTCCACTATTAAACCCTTTTTGCATTGCTATTTTTTCATCAGCAGTTTTTGCAGCTTTTTATTCATTTCTTGACTTTAAAGATATACATAACTCAATATATTGTTAAATTGCATATAACAACCATTTCGATATTATCTTGTAGACGATATATTTCCCACCTCTAAATGTTAGCAGTACAGTTCCTTACCCATTGTGTGTGTTTTTAGAGAATGTTGAATAAGCATGATGGTAAAAGTGATGATCTGTGATGTGTATGTTGTCAATGATCCATTAGAGGGCATCAGCGCTGCACTGTGAGCTGAGGGGATAGGCCATACAAGTGACATCACGACATACTAAAGAGGCTATAGTTTACATTGAAGTGGAGGGCAGCTGAAAATCATGTGTTTGTAACTACAGTAACAGTCTATTTTCTCATAAAGGTGTCCAAAAGTGGAGACAATATTCAAAAGAATGCGCATGATGTTGGCCACATTTTTGGAAATTTCTTTCAAAAACGGTTTCTCTCCCGTAGAGTTGTATTGGCACCTGCTCCAAACTGAAGTAGAATTTATAATGTGAATGCAACCTATTCATTATATTTGATGGTACATCCTAAATCAATGGTTCCTGATTGGTGAGTTGTCTTTGCTGAAAACTAGTTTTGACTCATACTGGGCCTTAAAGGCACTATACCTGATTGTTTTCATTACAAACAATGAAAGTGGGAGCGAGTAAATTCAATTGATAGTTGATGTGGTCCAAACACATTCCTAACTTCCCTAACGTATTGCTAAAAACCCATTTCTTCACAGAGATGAGTTTATGCGCACATTTCACAACTAGCGGGATCACTTTTTTGGGTCATTGTCACAGAAATGCCAAAAAGGAAGCCTGTAAATTGAAACAAAATGCTTAATATTTAGATGCCCAGTTTTATTTCCACAAATATCTGAGCTTACAATATACTAAAGGAGGACAAAACAAATTTCATTCCTCTTCTAAGTAAAAATCAGGTATAGTGCCTTTAAGGCACTATACCTGGAGCCAGCAAAACTCATTTATTTAAATTTTCAGGTTTTGCTCAGTGTGGTCACAACATACTTTACAAATTTTCACCTGGAAACAAAAAAATGACCTAATCTTTACAATAGGGAATGTAATTATTGCACCGATGTTTCTCGAGAACAATGACCACTTTATAAAAATGCATTTTTCTCTCATTGTGGCGACATCTCCATTTTAGTAGCTCCTCCAAACTTTACAGGCTTGCACTTAACCATATGTATATTTTAAAGAGAGATTTTTCAATATCTAATTCCTTGGCGGATTGATGTTTTGTACCGTAAAAAACAGATACCTGTATAAATATCTACAAAAATCCAAATCTTCATCATTAATTTATCAGCAAAAGCAAGCCGTACATTTGTGGTGGTAAGCTACTATTGTAGCCACAGCTGCCCAGGAAGCGAGGCTGCCAATCTGCACCATCGGCCCCTCCGACCACCACCAATACTCTTTCACACAGGCTTCCTGGCATCTTCCCGGCGGTCTCTCATCCACGTACTGACCAGGCCCTGCCCTGCTTAGCTTCCCAGATCTGACGGGATCAGGCGGAGCAAAGGCGCTATGGTAGGGCTGGGCGATATATCGATATTTAAGATATATCGATATATATAAATGAGATAAATGAGATATGGAATTAGACCATATCGCATATATCGATATAGTTCAAATTTGTACTGTAATACTTGCTTCAGACAAGAAAACGATTGACTTATCAAGGTTCAAGGTCAAGGTCAAGGTTATTGACCTTGGTTATTTTATTTTATAGGCTATTTTTATTTAATTTATTTATAGATATGACTTTTGGTCCATATCACCCAGCCCTACGCTATGGCCATTTAAACCTGTCTCTATCCATTATATACATTTCAATTTTTATGCATAATATGTCTTATTTTTTGATGAAAACATTAAATGAAAGAAAACTTGCAATACATTTTCGCTTATACTGTATGTACATACCTGTGTATGTGTAAGTGAGTACTACCACCTCTGGGAGTGAATAATGATCTAATGCAGTGGGGCTCGCAAGCATTGAATAGGGTTATTTCTAAATATAATTCAAAGAAAAACCATGTTACTAACTGAATATTATTTTGTAGTGAGGTTCTTGGCTTGAAAAGTTTGTGAACCCGATGTAAGCCTGGCCAGTCCGACGCTCCTGCTTCCTGTTCAAAAGGAGGAGCGTCTGGGGTCGTCTTGTCATTAACTGATTTTGTTATTACCAGGTCAATCACAGATGCAGATTTTTAACACAGAACTTGAATGTAGAAGACTGAACACTCTCAAATCATGAATCATTCAGAACAGACCATAACTTTCTAACCTTGTATTAAAATAGTGTAGTAGTTTATCTGTTGATTTGGCAGAAGATGGTAATTTTCAATGCGATATTTCTTGTAAAATGTAATGTTTTTGCACGCTGTGTTTTTGCGCTTCTCTGATTGGTTAATCCATATGTCAATCACGCCCTTCAGAAGTCGTGGAGACTGCTTACTAGCTGCCCCATCTCTGGGCTGCTGGCTGCTGATCTAACATAACACACTGAGAAGCTCCAAACTCATTATATCGTCAGTAACATATAACATTAAGAGCATTGACTTACTCTGGGCCAGTGAAGGCCTCATCAGCACAGACCCATGGTGCATTCACAGTCGCAGGCTCAGTCTGCTGATCTCAGTGTTTCATAGGCCTCACTGATGAAGTGTTAATTACACACCTCTCTAACACCGTATTCCAGTGAGAATCAATGGAACAAAACAAATAAAATCTATTTCCAGGAGTGAGGTGTGATGTAGTTTCTTCACTGGGTAAATGTTGGCGCGTAGATCCTAACAGGTAGAGACATCCATGAGCTCTAAAGGGAGAGGATCATGTATCAGAGTTTAACCTATACTCAAGCATTTATTCAAATGATCAAATTCTTATTATTCACCTTGTTCTGCCCCGCCCACTTTTGTTGTAAAGCCATTTCCTCATTGTAATAGCACCTGTGTGAGCTGGAATTCCCACTGTTGTCAATGGAAGAGAGTGAAGAAAATTAAATGGGAATGAACAAAAAAAAAAGTTGAAAGGAAATAAGTTTGTGTGGCTCAGGTTTAGTTTCAGTGGAAGGACGACATGAAAAAAGTGACCTTAACATTATTTTTAGCGATATTATATCTGACTTTTTGTTACTTTGTAACTTACTTGTCACTTTAATTGGCGAATACTCTGTGAGGAACTCTAAAGGGCCAAAGCTGATGGATACTGTATATTTACACAGCAGTTTGTTGTAAATGTTACATGTTGCATGAAAAACTGAAATCAAAGCCAATATCAGCTCATGTCAGACCTGCAGCTTCACCATAAACACAAGATGGCAGTTCCCATTGCAACTGGTGTGTCAGATTTTGCAGATACTTAGTGCCTCCTGCTGGTTGGAGTGTGTTCATGTGGGCTGTTCACCCTTCAGTTTAACTCTCCTGTCGCTGCCTACAGTAAAACAATAATACAGCACCACAGCAGCTTCAAAAAGGCCTTTCACTAGTGTCCCACCATCATACCGATTGCTCTGAAATAAGGGACATTTTAACTTAGGGGTTAAATACGATTCCCGAGTTTCCCGGCCAAAACAGGACACTTGACAGCTATGCCCACCATCTGTGTCCTTTTAGACTGGTACAGGAACACACTGGGCACAGTCCACAGTCATGCATAATCAAGGCTTAAAGGAGACATATTCATGCTAAATCGACTTTTTCAAGCTTTTAACCATGTTATAATGTCGTCAAAATCAGACCTCGAGCAGTATTTCACTTAATTCGCGCAGTTTTGAATGAATCCTGTTGGCGTTGGTCCTGTCATGTTGACTTCTGCTGCGCTTGGTTTTGTATTTCCTGGAACAATTACATAATTTTTCAAACCCCCAAACTGTTTTTTTTTAAGCCAATAATCCAATTTTTAAAGCCAATAATCCAATATTGGATCAGTTCTGAGCTCATTCTGTCTCATAGCGTGGACATAGCTCCTCAGTTGCGCTACAGCCACATGTTTAAATCAACGCTAATTGTTTATTTTTTACAATGTGTTTCCCCCTGTTGCCTGTAGGGGCGCTCCAGGCCAAATCCTCATCAGCCCTGACCCATACTATATTTGAGCATCCTGTCACTTCACTAGGCATAATTTGAATTTAGAAAATGTAAAATATCAATGCACAGACATCCTAATGAAAGATTTAAAGCCTGTTTTTAAGATTTATTTGTATGATATGTCCACTTTAAAAACTTAAAAATATATATATTTCTGGCACCCCAACATTTACATTACATAATTTGAAATAAGGTCTATGTAAGAGTAAGATGGTGACCCTGAACCACAGGGGCCAGGGCTGATGAGGAGTTTGCCTCTGGCTCCCTCTGTAGGCAGCAGTGGGAATAAGTGATAGGATTTATGGCTCTTTACAAGGAGCTGAATCTTTGAGATCCATTCATTTCAAACAGTGACTGGCTCATTTATGTAATTTCTTTAGGAAACCGCAGAGAAAACCCTTTTGATTTAAATTACTAATATTTACAGGGGAAATTGATTTCATCCTTTGAATTTTGGTTTTGTCTACTTTGACAAGTTTGATCTACAGTTAAGAAAAAGAGGCTGCTTTGTAAAAGTAATTTTAGAAAAGAGCCGATTCGGTCATGATCGTCACATCACTACTGGGAATAACTTTATAGAAACAAAGGTTCAGTTTCAGAGCGAGGAACAGCTCAGAAGGCATTTTATGTGTACAATTTGCCAAAATTGCCAGAAACGAAATGTAAGTAATGGATTGAGCCAGGTTTTAAAATTGTTTTATATTGATGTATTTGTGATATATTACAAAGGTTTGTTCTGATGGGATTTTGGATATCTTGCTTAGTTTTTGAGTAAGTTATTAGTGAATAAATCTGTAAAAAATAAAATGTTTTTTGGGCTAGGAATTACATATTGAAAAATCCATCAGAACAAACCTTCAAAATTTTGTTATGTACAAGACTGGAAAGTTTGGAGTTACTGAAGTGGAGATGTTGTCGCTACAATGTGAGAAAATGCATTTTGAAGTTACAGTTTCCCATATAAATCTATGGAGAAACTTTGAACCAGTGCAATAATTTCACTAGCTTATTATAAATATCAGGTCATTTGTTTGTTTGCAGGTAAAGGTTTGTATGTTAAGAGCAAACTGAATGTATTTTCTTTCATTCCATCAGACTGTCTGGGCTGTCAACAGTCCAGGGTGCTCTTTGCTTCATAGTCCCTCAAGTAATCTCCAGCACAATAGCTCTGTACCATTTGACTTTGTAAAAGAGCTTATGAGGGTCAGAAAGGTTGGGGAGCTGTGATGTAAACGGACAGAATAGAGCAGACCATATGAAGGCACTCTTGCACGTTATGAGCAGATGTTACCCATTATTCAGTGCAGAGCCGAGCATTGCTTTTATGACAATGTGGACTTTCAGAGTGGAAGTTTTCTCCATAAAACATGAAGTGTCTGACAGCTTTCACACCTCCATAGACCCTCTTTTAGCACCTCAGCTAACACCACACAGATGTAATGTAATACTTTTCAACATGAGTCCATAGTGAACCATGCTAAACCATGCTAAAGGTCAGCTGGCACTCATAAATCTGACGTATTCCCTGTGTGCGAATATGAGAGGGGACATGGGGCATCCTTGTCGGTGGCTCTTTAATAGCATGGGCGGAGGACGTGTCTTTTGTTAAAGCTCTTTTCTTTTGTGGATTTACGGTGTGGCCCCCAACCCTCTGGCCCCCAGGTGCCGCACCACTCCCTTCAGTCATGTGACACAAGAGCTGACATGAAGCTTTTGATCCAGTGCGTGCCTGGCTCGTCTGAAAGGGAGATTTGACTTTTGTTTTCCTTTCATGTAAAACTTGAGGAATGTTTTGTTAAAAGAATATAGAAGAGTAAATCTTGCACAGTGGGCAGGGCTTATGTTACTCCATGAGGAAAACGATTTTAAAAATAACCTTTTTCTCAACTATATGGGAAAAGTACATGTGGCAGTAGAAAGGTCAAAGCCTTCTCCTGGGAAGTTTCAGGTGTCTGTACTGGCTTCTTTGACCCTGTGTAGTGTTGGCCCTGTGTTGCACATATTTGTTCTGTTTAGCCCACCCTTCAGTTCACTCTTTTATTCTCCTTTTTTGGGCACAGGTGGATACATTTTTTTCTTGCTGGTGCTTCTCTAAAGTAGTAAAGAAGAAGACAAAATCTAAAATAACAATTGGATTTTAAACTATATTGAAGCTTTAAAATATTTGCCCTTGTCTGCCATATCTTCATGGATATGTTCACTCATTTTAATGGGTCATAATAAGGCTCTGATCGCAAAATAAATGTTTTGAAGTACCACAAAAAGCAGCAACAGTTAGCTCGCTAACACAGGTTTTACCATTATTAAGTTACAAAATCAACTTTGTTTAATAGCATCTATTACAGGGATACTTCAGGTCATGTTTACTTCTTTAGCATTTAAGGAGTGTGGGATTTAAAACTTCTGCACTATAAATGTAGTTATAAATGGACCAATTATGTTAAAAATGCCAAACACAGAATATAATTTTCTTGCTACAGAATATAATTTGTAGTTTAGCAAATATATCAATATATTTACTATGCTAATAATATGCTAATATATTATTTATTGTGGAGTGAATGGGGGTGAGTGGGGGACGACGGGTGAGGGGGGTGCAGAATCATAGAATAGGTTATTGTAGCTTGAAGTAAAATTTTGACAAGTGTGCCTTGGTCTATATCGAGAACATGTTTAAGGAAATCATTTAACCTGCAAACGCAATACTAGCATTGGGATATAAATCTAAACTCGTCCGTGAAGAGAATGGACTTTTCGCAGATTGGCTGATGCATAATGGTCCAAAGGTAAATAAAACCCAAACCACTACAGTCGTATGATATTTTACTACTGCGTAACAATCTGCTCACAGTGCACGTGAGAAATGCCTGCCCAAAAGCCTGACAACTCTTCCCACAGAAACAAATTTGTTGCACACATCAAAACAAAATTGTAGTTTACTGATGAGACAAAATAGTCAATAAAAATATTATAGTTTCCATTTCCATAAGCAGCTGGTGTGTGGTAAATGTGCTGACAACAGCTGATCATAAAACAGGTCTGATTTACGATGGCAGCCATTAAAGTGCATAAGAATGATTTTAGAGCCTATAATTATGGTGCTGTGTGAATGCCAGGCTGACATCAGGTGAGCTATGACTGACTCATATGACACTGCTTTGGAGCTCACTCCGGGACATTTAAGGTGAACACAATCCATTAAAAAACATGCTTTGACCTAGCTCTATGGATTGAACACTGACTGTTGATGCTCCAGTGATAGATGAAGGACTGGACACTGAAGCTCCAGCAGGACCTTAGGGACTCTAGTCGGCCTTATGGGACTATACTGTATAGCCTGTCCATCCATGGGAGTGGATCTCTCCTTATTGTTGTTCTCTTCCAGATTTTTGCCATTTACCCCCATGTTTTTTTTGTTTTTGTATGGATGGGGGATACTCTAGGCTGGTTTTGTTTAGACATTACATTTGTAATATATCCTCTGCAATGCTTTACAATATTGTGTTCTGATAGTGTGTCTAGTATTTTAATGCTAAAAGTTACTGTTCTGATCGTTGTAGTTGTTTCTTGTGACCTGCTGCATATTTGCATTCTTGCATCAATGATGGATCAATCATTCGCGTCAGTGGCGCAAATGGTAGAGCGGGTCGTCTTGTAACTGGGGGGTTAGTGGTCCGAATCCCGCAGATTTGGGCAAGAAACTTCACCACTTTGCCTCCAGTGTCTGCATACACTGGCTACAGACGCGGTCAAACTAATGCCGGTATAGACCGGGCTCAAAGAAAAATGGTCGAAATGCGGCGGGTGATTCACCAGTCATTATCATCTGTTTGTAGCTTGCGCGGGTCCCTCGCGCTTGAGAACATTCCCACGTGTAACTGGACGCTCGTTTATGGAATCAGATTTGAGACAAAACTATTCGAACTACTTCGAGAAAGGAGCTCAAATAAAAAAATTATGAATATATATATATTTTGGATTTCATTAGATAGTATTTTAATTCAAACATAAAAATAAACAATACAAAATTGAAAAAAAACTATTAAATGCTAAACAATGTCATTAAATAAAAAATTAAAAATGACATTCATAAAATGTTTTTAAAGTTTTCATTTTAATGTTAATAGTAACATTTTACAGTTATCAATCAATTTTTTGTTGTTTTTTTCCCTCAAAAAAAAAAAAAACAAGGCAAAAGGGGAAGAACAAAAAAACTTTGATTGATAACTGTAAAATGTAACTACAGTATTAACATCCATCCATCCATTTTCTTCCGCTTATGCGTTGCCAAGTCGCGGGGCAGCAGTCCAAGCTGCCCGGCTCACATTGCACCAGTCCCTTATGGCTCCTCCTGCAGGTGGTGGGTCCAGGAGGACAGCCTCACGACACTCCTCTGTGCGATACAACTGGTCTTGATGGTCTCATCATAAGGGGCTTCTGAACCGCTCTTGGTCTGACCCGTCACCTAGGACCTGTTTGCCCTGGGAGATCCTACCAGGAGCATAATGCCCCAGACAACAAACCCTCCTCCATGATAAGGTGAAAAAAATATTTCATTGAATAACAATTTTTATGTTTAGCATTTAATAGTTTTTCATTGTTTTATTGTTTATTTTTATGTTGGAATTAAAATAATATCTTAGGAAATCCCAAAAAGTATACTATAAATTATTTTTTAACTTTGCGTTCCTTTAAAAGTAATTTGAATAATTTTGTCACAAATCTGATCCCATACTCGTTCCGTCCGTCAAACCAGTGCCAAATGCGAGCAGACAATTTGGAGAGATAGGAATGGACACCCCTGGTCTACAGTGTAGCGCTTTGACAAACTTGGTAATCAGGCTTGAAAAGAGCAATGCAAGTGTAAGCCGATTATTATAATTAGTAGCTTACCACCACCGAGAATGGAGTGAATAAATAAGTACAGTACTACAGTGCAGTTGTAAAGTGCAATACAAGTGTCAGGCATTATTATTATTTATTAGACTACAGTCCTGTTCGGGCCAAAACCAAATTTTAAAATGTCAATCAAATGTGCTGGATTATCACAGTGCTCATTATTATTATTATTAAATTCATCGAAACAGGTTTTCTCAATAGTTTTCAGTATGTGGCCTGCGACCCCGCCGTGGGAGCTGCTTTTTGGGCCCACGACCCAAAATTAGTTTGACACCACTGAGCTATGGGCTTTACCTGCACATAAACTTTTCAAGACATAGCACTATTTCACCTTGTAAATCTTATATGTGCTTCATTTCCACATTCTTCTTCTTGAAAACTGGCCCGAGGTGTTTCCTTCATCTTTTGCCTGTTTTCACTTGACAGGCTAATGATTATTTCTTTTTCATCCCGGTGCGTTCTAACAGCTCATTTATCTGTCTTTAGCCAGCCGTATAAAGCTACGTGGAGAACGCCAGGGGTGCTCCTTTCAGAAGACGAGACCCTGCTGGTTCTATTCCCTCCATGACGCACCGTACGTAAGAATCCAGCTTGCCCAGATCTGGTGTCAAAGCTTTGCCAAAGGGGCCACGGGCAGAATGACATCTCAGCCGTGTTCGCAGCTGTAGGAGTCTCGGCGCGACAATAGAGGCGAGAGTAGCGTGTCACGTTAGCATGCTAGCCCGAAGACGGTAGCCCCCGCCGGACTTTGTTCTTCCGTTTAAGCCGTACATGGGCGTTCTAATCCGTTTCATTACGATCCATGTTTCCAGGTGCTCGGCTGTAACCGGAGCCACCGCGGGGACAATAGGAAGGTGTTTTTGGATACAGTTCAACTGGCAGTCTCGTCAGGTCATGTGTTTCAGTTCAAACGCACTGAAGGTGGATAGGGAAATAAATTAAATTGAGTGATATCAATTTGAGACTTTAGTTGTACTGTATGTTACTGACATGAATATGAGGGGGAAATATTGCACATTTTCATTCACTTGTCATTTTATGTTTTCATATGAATGTAATAATAAAGCCATGTTTAAATGTATGGTTTTATTTTGTTGATATATTAGTTAAAGATTTGTTCAGAGGACATTTTAGATATTTTGATGGTTTGAATAAATTAGTTATTAGTGAATAAATCTGTGAAAAATAAAATTTCACCTTGTTTTTTTGGGATTCAAAACTCAAAAAATCAGGATAGGAATTAAATATATTGCTTAAGACTGTAAAGTTTCTAAAGTTTAGAGTCTGTTGGTGCAACCAAAGTGGAGATGTTGTCACCACAATGAGAAAACTGCATTTTGAGAAAATGGTCATTGAATGGAGCCTGGCTGTCGCGACTACAAAGCTCTGCGAGTGTAGTCTGGCCAAGTTGCCTGGTAAACCGCTTTCCCAGAGGGCGGTCTTAACCCGCCTCAATGAAATGCCTCTGTGTGCTACTGGACACAGAGCACTCAATCAATCAGACGCCTCAATCGAGCCGTTGGAAATGCTAGATTTTCATTAGCCCCCATTCCAAGGGGGATTTGAAATGGTAGAGGCAACATGGCCAGACTGACTTGGTCGCGAAATTTTGTGGAGCTTCACAGGAAGTATGGGTGGGCCAGGCTACACTGAATGTACAATTTCCCATATAGTTCTATGGAGAAACGTTAAAACAGTGCAATAATTACAGTCCTTATTGTAAAGAGAAAGAAACGTGTTGTTTATGAGACATGTAAAGTTAGTGTCACAATTAGTATTAGTGTATTTATATTATTTGAAGTAGTTACTGGAGTTTCTAATAAATCCTGTCAATGCACATTACATTGCTCAAATGTCACTGTATATTGTGCTCTGGGGACACAGCAGCATAAGTCATTGGTAAAATGCCATGCACAAACAAAAGCATTTAGTAGTGTCTGCGTTGACTGGTGTATGAGTGAGAGTGGAAATGTGTAAGTGGTTCCTTGATGAAAAGCGCTTTGAGAGCCTAATGTAGGTGGGAAAGTGCTGTGTAAATGTGACCATTTACCATTTAATACGGCACACTTAGAGCAGGAAGAAATGTTTGCAGGCACAGACTACTTTAAGTTGCGTGTCAAGTTTTAAACCGTAAGTTAACAATGTCAATAATAAATGTAAAGGACCCATCCTTTGATGGGTCAAATTTTAAAAGTTATTTCCTATAGGACTTTGTTCAGCCTTCCTAAAGAAGAGGATTATTGCGGGACTTTAAACATTGTCTTATAGTAAAAAAAAAAACATATTTTGTTTTTATCAGGAAAACTCATAGCCTACCCTACTTTTCTTTGACTCTCTCTCGCCGCTGGCCGCCTGGCCCGTGGCCACTCACACTCCTCTCCGGCAGCGATGCCTCCAGTTCCTCTCCACCCTAAATGCCTGATTGTCATAGCTGTCCCGTCCTCTACCGCCCCGCCTCTCTCCGTGGCTTGTTTTATATCACCAATGACGCCACAAACACACTTCCTGCGTATTCTGTAACATGCGTACAATTGCATCAATGCTACATCCAGCAAACAAACCCAGGACCATCTTGCCTGTCTAACCTAAACCAATATTACATTATGTGCTCATCTCTGGTCGAGAAGGGAGCCCACTTCCCACGGGTGCGTGTAACCTGTTTCATTCACTTCAAATGTAACTCCAGGTCCTTAGGAAACTTAAATAAACTGACACCGTTCTTGTGGGTATTTCAACAAAATCTGTGAAGGCATTGCATCACTTTTCTCTGTCTAAAACAGAAAAAAACGTTGATAAAGTTGTACATCCTGTCAACAAACCTAGCTTACGTTCTCTTGCTAACGTCATTTCTGGCTCTATCCTCATTCAATGCGCGGCGATACAGTTCGGTAAAAAGCTGGTCACTGAAACGTTTTTTTTTTTGCTCTCAGTAGGATTATGCAATGCATGTTTGTAACTGTTAAATATCCCATTGGGTTTGGATTTCTTTATTACATATTATGTTTAAAAATGTACATTTCGTGGCTTGAGCACTAGTTCTATTCATTCCATATTGAGTGTACTGAGGCTGGGGAGCTAACTCTTGGCTCCACATCAGATCTGATACAGCCATTTACACAAAAGAGCACATGCTTTACCTTCAAGCTATTGTTTCACAGCAACAGGGAAAACATAGTTTCCATCAAAAGCAGCCCCTGGGCCTGCATAAAAAAAAACAAAAAAAAAAAACAAGTCACCTGAGATACAGATCAGAAACTGGCTGCTACATCATCAGGAAGGATTTTATTCACTCTGTGCTTCTAACATGTTTGTTCCCAATCTGTGCTTTCTCAAACTGTTCAGTGTCACCTCAAAAATGCTCATCCACTTTTCATGATTTCACCAAATAAACCAGCCATCCACAACCTTAAAGGGGCGGACGGGGGATGTACTGTATCACCTAAAAAATGGCTTTTTAGACCAATATTTGTGACTTTCTGTGTGGAGTTTACATGCTCTCCTCGTGTCTGTGTAGGTTTCTTCCAGTTTCCCCTTCCACCAAAAACATGTACAATAAATGAGGAAGGATGAATGAGAGTGTTTGTGTGAGTGTGAGTGAGACAACAGACGGAAATTAGCCCATGGCTGCAGTCCGGAGTGGGGTGTTTACATGCATGTGTCCGATCTGTGTTCATTAATATGCACTGCCCCAACCAGATAAACCAAATATACACCTCTGTTTCCACATATGAACTAAGGTCTAATTATTTTCTCATGAAGACGACGTTGAAGTTTGCAGTTTTTGTGTCATGTGGATTGGCTCGAACCTTCGCCTGCAGCTGAATTCTCGCAGTATTCGTGATTTCACAAACAGAAATCCATCCTGTACCACCAACACCCTCACCATTTGCACCGACCCAGCAGTGGTTTTGGAGATCTTGGAGAAGAGCCAAAGCAAAATAAAACATGTCAGCTCAGGAGGATGGACGCGTAGCCACTGCTATCAAATCTGTTTTAGCAGAATCCAACATTGCCTTTGGTTCGCCCAATCAGCTACAAGTATTCTGCTGAACGTCCCTTGACGAGAGCAATCCCAGATTAATATTGTGGAGAGGGAATCTGAATCTTGCCATGTTAGATTGGCTCTGGAATTACAGAGAAAATAGCAATACACTAAGACTAGAAATCTCCATTTTGATAGTTCCTATAACATTTTCAGCTGCCCTCCACCTCCATTTTAAACAAGACCTTTCTCAGTCATGTGACTTGGAATGGAACGCCGGCCTGTTGGTTGGCATT